>BQNB010017596.1:0-69688 GCA_026074375.1 Tanacetum coccineum
AATCAACTCTTTAAAGTTTAACCTAATTCCTCTATATATATATATATATATATATATATATATATATCGTAGAATATTATGATGTAGAACATACCTTCAGTTACAAAAGAATCGATCTACAACAAACTTATATCAATATGCAACCACTTAGGCAATCATAAAGGCTTTCAAAATCCAACCAAGATAAGAATTCTGGAGTATCTGTTTCGAACATCGAATCTCCCTCAACGGGTTTTTTTAGTTAAATATTATGTATAGACTTATTTACAAGAATGTTATGAAACCTAAATTTATTTATGAATATACAGGAGGCCAATCTGAGCAAAACAAAAACAAAAAAAGAACCAGCAGTTTCTCATCAGGTAAAAGTCTTTAATTATCTTCATAACATGGCTTGGTGATTAAGTTTCACTTACAATGGTACCAACATTCATACATAACATATTATGATTTTAAGTAATTAAAAAACCTGTTAACTATTATAACACCTCGTATTTTAGGTCATTGTATGACATTATGAAATTCATAATTTATTTTTAGGGTTTTACGCGTTTACTCTTAAACCGTAAACTTTAAGTTAAATCGCGTAAACTGAAAATGATCATACAATGTAAACGGGCATTAAACGATTAAATGTTTACATCAAGCAAGTGTTATATGATTATTATGAGGATAATTAATGACTTTGTTCATTTTATTTTTATTGGCTACGTAAAATTCTTACGTTTCATAATAAAATACGTTTAGGCATACCCGGAAGTTCTAAAACCTAACTACGCCTAAACAAATACCCACGATTATACCCAATACTCAAAATAATTAAAATAACATCATATATATACATAAAATGCCGAAAATAAGAGGATGAGAACAATAGTCATCATATTACATAATATCTAGATATTATCATAAAGTAAGTCTTACACATTTAATCAAACTTGTCATGCTTAACTTAACTAGGGTTAGAAAGTAACTAGGGTTAAGTTAACAAGATATTTATACTATAAATAAGCTTGCATGCATGGCTAATGTTTACATACTTTCATACTTAACATAAAACTTCATTTTGTTCTTCCTTTTCTTCTCCAAAACCCACGGCACCAATAGGCCATAAAAACAAATCCACACCTTGATTTTGTAAGATCATACAACCCTATACACAACATACTTAAGGTATTCTAAGGTGTTGGGAAGCTTTGGTTCATCATTTTCAAGTAATAAGAAGAAAAAGGAAAGATTAGGGTTTTGAAAACCTAATCTTGGGTTATAAGCTTGGAAGCTTTATTTTTGAATCTAAACACGGGTTTAGAACTTATTTCACATCTCTTACATCATTACTAAGGTTTTCTTAAATCCTTCATACTTTTATTTCTTATAATTTTATGTATTATATGTTAAATATAGCCATAATCACCACTAATGACTTTTAAATGTATAAAATGGATTTTTATTTAAGTTTATCAATTTATACACTTATTCTCATGTCCTAATGTTATAAATATCATGGAAAAGTAAATATAAAAGTATGTTAACTTATAGTTTAAGTATAAACATGTTTAAAGCTAATTAGGGTTTTATAATGTTTCTTAAACTTCACATATGAAAATAATGAAAGTAAAAGGGTTAAACTTGTTACAATGAAATTATATGGACTAGGGATGATATTAGACTTTATTATAAGTACCACATATGTAAAATATGTTTTTAAGAGATTTTATAGTAAACTACTAAGTTAATAATACATAAAAACAAGGTTTTTATAAAGAAACATACATGAAAACTTAGGGCTGTCAAATACTATTTTGGACAGGAGGTTATGATATTTTATAAAAATATACCCTCAAGACATTCCATAATGAATAAAAAACTTGAAAAAAAAACCGATCTAAAACGAAAAAAGAAACGGTTAAAAACAAGTTTACGACTATAAATACTTTTATAAAACTATTTTTTTATAAAAAGTTACTATTCATTACAGCAACTTTTAGTTTTAAAACATCTAAAATATGATATAACTTTTGATTACGAGATCGTACACGCAAGAATCGTTAAAAACGGAACTATAACGAATAAACTACGACGTTTTTAATAATTAAAGTTTATAAAAGTAATTTTATAAACTATGAACAGTAAAAATCACTATTCATCAGTGGATAAATTTGTGAGATATGATAAAATCTTCTAATGAACGAGAACTTACTCGTAGAATCACTAAATCGGATAAAATTGAATATGTTATCCGCGATTAGCGTTTACGCTAATTAAGAACTAAAAAACGAAACGGGTATATATAGCTGTCATGAACAGTAATTTTACTATTCATCACAAAATTTAAAAACTTTAAAATGTAATATTTTGATCGCTCGTCTTACTACGAAGACGTGGACGTAAGAAACGCGAGCAACGGGCTTAAAACGACCAAGTTAGGTCATTTTTACGAAAAGTATATTATAAACGATTTTCCACTTTATTAAATACATATTTTACTAAAATTATTAGTCGTGATTATGCTATATAGAATATTGAGTGGTTATCAAAGTCTATATTACTAGGGATTTCATAATGAGGCCTCTTCATGGCGTAATCGAGAGCTTTGTTGATTTACTATTTAAAGTGTCCTAAAACTCCTCGTACGTCCATGTCATGACCTCTTATTCTATATAGCCCGAACGTAGTATGATGTAACAACTATAAGATTAATATTCGATGATTAATTAAAGAACTGAACAGTACTTATACAGCCTTAATAAAAGTTTGCATTTTATCCGTCATGTGTGAACGTTTTTATCTGAGATTACTTGAGCTATCTGTACTCAATGTGAGTTCATAGCCCACGGTTTTACTTTAATCAACTTTATAAGTTTTTGGGTGAGAAACTTATGACGTTATACAAATTGGACCGCAGTGTAACATTTTATCATGATTACTTTTGACCTAAGTAGCGAATAACCCACTGTGGCCCATGCAATCATAACTGTTAAATCACATATATGTAGGTCTTGGATTACATTATGAGCGGCGAATGATTATAAATAGATCTATTTGAGGGATGACTTTACCCCTTTCCGGGTGACTAGCTATCATTAGAAACGAAAACGTATTTCAATGTCGGAACTGATTGTTAAGGTTTTGAACATTCATCACGGGCAATGTAGGCAATATTTATTCATATATAGTATCCATTATGTCGAGTTTTCGGTGTCATGAATCTTAGGAAAACGTAAATAATACATTTGTGATGTCTGCATGTGTTGCATTATCTCAGGAAAGTCATGGCGGTCCTGCATGATCTTTAGTAAACCATGAAAATTCAACCAACTTTATGTGACGTTTTAAAGCAATGTTTTTCAGAGGTCATTAAGCAACGAGTGCCGAAGGATACATTGGGGGTTATATTTTGAAGTCATGCATTAAAGATTAGTCCGCATTAACATTTTGTTTATCTTATGGGCTGTAAATCTTAGTTAACAATAACACTAAAGCTATCGGCTTTTGTAACAAAAAACTTAAAATAAATCCAATGGTATCAGTTTAAACGACTTTTGAGTCGTTCTTATTATCTTGTGTTATTGAATCTTGATAAGTAACACGACCCGTATCCCTTATTCCCGCTGCGACCCCATTTTTGGGGGTGTTACAGATTGGGTATCAAGAGCAAGGTAATAGAGAACCAGGTCCAAATGTTTTGCTGGACTATAACCGTTTTTCAACATTGCATTCATAAAAAGGGGTTTCCTCAATGGTCTCGGGACATACAAAATTATTTGTTTGCATTAGTTAGAAATACTAAGTGCTTACATTATTAATATACTATTTTACATATAGTATGTAAATTACTACTAAGTCTTATATTCGCATACTTATATAAGTTTTTACTTATGATTTCAATATTATCATGGTCCGATTTCGAACATTCTACTATTACATACTTAACAGAGCTGGAATATTCAGACATGGGGTCCCCCAGGATTACGGACCACCATCACCGGATTAACATACCTGGCCCAGAGGCACCACACCATCACCGGATTTCGTGCCTGGCCCGGAGGCCACACACCTTCACCCTATTTACATACCAATGTACCTTAGGAGCCAGAGTACGCCGGAGTTTATGGCCACCTGAGGATCAGGTCTTCCAGCTGAGGACAAGCCGTTACCCTGCTGTTTGTTTCACCTACTGCGACCGTCACCGGGATAATTCCTAGTCTGATCCAGATGAAAACCAAGATGAGGAGATCCTGAGGAGGATCGTCGTAAGGTATGTTTTTCCTTAATACTCCTACATCCTTCTGACATAGGAAGATGATGAGAGGAGGATAGGAGGAGGAGGCACCTAGCTCCTGCCGACTCTACATTTCGTTTAACCAGCTGTTGATCGTACCAGACTCCTATATTCTTTATCTCATACTCACCCATTTTCCCCAAACACCATCTCCATCTCCACCACCTCCCCAAATACTATCTCCACCTATTAGCCCTACTCGTATGAATTCCCGAGAGTTGTTTACCCCTCGGAAGAGCCATCTCTTGCCTTCTTCCTACCCCTATTTACGAGGTCGGGAGACTTCAGCGGCCGGTGCTGCTAGCCCCCAATTGGTATTTGGTTTTTAAACCCCCCCCTTTTCCCTGCCTTCCAAGGAAACCCTATGTTGTAGCAAGGGAAGACCTTTATAAATTTGTCGATATGGTAACCGCTCCTAGAACATCCTGATGTCCAAAATCTAGGAGTTAGACATGGCATCACGGATGAGTGGATGGTCTGGTGGAAGCCATCGAGGAGATCGCACAACACATAGAGGGAGTCCAATCGGAATATTCCCGATCTCTCCTACCACTTTTGATCAGGAGACCACCATCATGCATGGTTTATTAGGATGCTCGAGACGAGTCGGAATCTGAGCTGAGAGTCCAGTCAACTCTATTGTATAGAGATAGGCCTATCCCCATCATCTAGCGTTCTGGTCGAGAGGGAGGCTTGGAATGGCCCGTGAGGCTGGGGATTTCTATGGACGATTAGCGACGATGCAACGTTTCACAGATGTTTTGCACTAACGTACTACAGTAGCTGGAACAGCGTTGCATTGATTTCTGGAATACACAGCAGAGCCACCAGAACAATTCAAGTAGACTATGGCACTAACAGCTGCTAAAGGGGCTACAGAACACAATGCAGAGTTTTCAGAGGCGCAGACCCGCAAAGTGTCCGGCACAGCCCGATGCCACCAGAGGAGGCTGGTAGATGTTCCTAGATTTTGGTTATGTGTAGCTATGCTAATGCACGCTGGTTAAGTATTATGGGTTATTCCCAGCTAGCAGGCTGTATAGATCATTTGTGTCTTGATTAGCAATCTTGTAATATAGCATACTAAGTGTACGGGTATATTCTCGCTAGTATGTCTTAAGGTAATGTTTCTTGTAACCTAGTTGATATGATCAATTGTATAAAACCAATACATGTAATCATTTTTCCAAGTTATATATGAAAAGGATGGATTATGTTTTATATGAAATCGAGTTTATTGTGAATGAATGTCGATTTGTAAATTTCAATACTATTGTGTATTTCACCTTGTGTTGTGATCTCGTTTTATTCATTATGTATACATCGGGTTTGTTAAGATTTTAGAAATCTAACGGGTATTATGTTTTTCTTGGTGGATTTAAGAAAATGGCACCAAGAGGAAGGCACACAAGAGACCAACGAGGCAAGGCCAGTCACCACAACTCCCCACAAGTCACCACAACTCCCCCCACCAGTTACAGACCCTACAACCACCCTAAATTCGTCACCAGTGCCCAACTGCAGGCCATGATTAAACAGAAGGTGTTACGGCTGTACTGGCAGAATCACGTGGATACAACCAGGAATGTGATGATAGCCATTCTTTCGGGAGTAGGTAAATCAGAAGGCCTGTTCAAGTTGCTCCGGAATGCACCAACCCGTACTTCCTAAAAATGCCAACCCTTGCACTTCAAGGGCCCTGAGGGAGTTGTTGTACTTAACCCAAAAAATGATTGGTTAGAGAAGATGGAGTCTGTGTTCCAGTACGTAGCAATTGCACAATAGCTAGTCGAAAAGTCAAATTTGGCGACTTGCACCTCTGCAAGACGCTGCTCTTACATGGTGAATGCCCATGATAAAAACCACTAACTCCTGAGGCAGCTCATAGGCCATGCCATGGGGCAACACTGAAGGAAACAGATGACTGGTAAATACTAATCTTGAACTACATGCCCGAGGTGCGAGATCAGAAGATTGAGGCTGAGATGTGGAATCTATAGGTTAAGGGCACCGATGTGTGGCCTATAATCTGACGATTTCAACAACTAGCCTTGATGTGGCCATAATGTTCCGGGAAGAGTCCAGACCAAATGAAAGATATAGCGGTGGCTTCCGTATGATACATGGTAGCGTAAAAGCACAAAATCAAAAACTATGCAAGAAGTTTATTGATTTACTAACCGAGTTTAATGGAGGGACAAAACCAAGGCCTAAGTTGAACGTCTGGCTAGATAACAAAAGAAAAGCCTGAGGAATCTGCCCTGGGAAGGGAAAAAGGGGGAAAGAAGGGGGGGGGGAAAAAGGGAGGAGAAAAACAACCAGAGTTAGCAAGCAAACAAGAGGCAAAACCACCGGAAGGGCCTATGCCAGCAGGAATGTTGACAGGGGACAATCGAAGGACCCGACAGACCTTGGTGTTCTAAGTGTAACTATCACCACTACGGTCCTTGTGCTTCAAAATGCCACAAGTGCAACCGATTTGGTCACTTATCTCGTGACTGCAAGACTCCCAAAAATGCCAACCCTGGGGCTAATCAGGGGGGTAATGGTTGTTTTGAATGTGGTGCTCAGGGACATATCAAGAGGGATTGTCCGAAACTGAAGAACAACAACAATCGGGGTAATCGGGATGGAAATACCAAGGCTCCGACAAAGGTGTACGCTGTGGGAAATACAGGGGCAAACCCGGACAACAATGTCGTTACGGGTACGTTTCTCCTAAACAATCGCTATGCATCTATTTTATTTGATACTGGTGCCGATAGGAGTTTTGTATCTACTACATTTAGCTCTCGAATTGTTATCACTCCAACTGCATTAGATCATGATTACGATGTCGAACTAGCCGACGGGCGAATTGTTGGGTTAAACACTATTATTCGGGGTTGTACGTTAAACTTCTTAAATCATTCTTTCAACATAGACCTAATGCCCGTAGAACTAGGTAGTTTTGACGTAATCATTGGTATGGATTGGTTGGCAAAATACCATGCCGTTATCATCTGTGCGGAAAAGATCGTTCGTATTCCTTTTGGAGACGAAATTTTAATTGTTCGAGGTGACGGAAGCAGCAACAAAACACGGGAACCTCGATGAGCATCATCTCGTGTAGCTAAAAGCTCAAGAGTATTTAGCAAAAGGATGTCACGTATTCTTAGCAAATATCACCGCCACCAAGGACGAAGATAAGTCAAAGGGGAAGCGACTTGAAGACGTGCCAGTTGTTCGGGAATTTCCTGAAGTTTTTCCCGAGGACTTGCCGGGTATACCACCCACGTCACAAGGGAAATTTAGAAATCGCTTTGTGTACCTGGTGCTGCAACCTGTAGCACGGCAACATATTAGATTTAGCACCGTCGTAAATGAAGGAACTAGCGGAGCAACTACAAGAACTTACGGACAAGGGCTTCATAAGACCAAGTTCCTCACCCTGGGGAGCTCCAGTCCTATTCGTCAAGAAGAAAGATGGTTCTTTCCGGATGTGTATCGACTACAGAGAATTGAACAAATTGACGGTAAAGAACCGTTACCCCACTCCTCCAATGAATGACGACTCTATTCGACCAACTGCAAAGGTCGAGTATTTATCAAAGATCGATATGAGGTCGGTGATAATTCCAAAATCCAGTTTTGAGAGTTCGAGAAGAAGACATCCTCAAGACTTGCATTTCAGGATCTCGATAACGGTTTCCCCACATGGAAATTCCAATCATGATAAGACGCCTTTTGGTTTAACTAATGCACCAGCCGTGTTCATGGATCTTATGAACCGGGTGTGTAAACCGTACCTAGACAAGTTTGTAATTGTCTTCATCGATGGACATCTTGATCTACTCCAAAAGTAAGAAGGAACATGAAGGACATCTTAGGCAAATCTTAAAAATTGCTTAAGAAGGAAGAATTGTATGCCAAGTTCTCTAAGTGTGAATTCTGGATCCCCAGAGTACAATTCCTCGGACATGTGATTGACTGTCAAGGTATTCACGTTGACCCTGCCAAGATTGAATCTATCAAGGATTGGCGTCCTCCCTAAACACCAACAAAAGATTCCCAATTTTTTTTTTGGGCCTTGCCGGCTATTATAGAAGATTTATCGAAGGGTTTTCAAAGATAGCCAAAACAATGACCAAACTAACCCAGAAAGGTGTCAAGTTTGATTGGGGTGATAAACAAGAAGCAGCTTTTCAACTATTGAAGCAGAAGCTGTGCAGTGCACCAATCCTAGCCTTACCTGAGGGAAGCGAAGATTTTATCGCATACTGTGACGCTTCAAAGAAGGGTTTGGGCGCTGTGTTGATGCAAAGAGAAAAGGTGATTTCTTATGCATCACGTCAGTTAAAAATTCATGAGAAGAACTACACAACACATGATTTGGAACTTGGGGCAGTAGTGTTCGCTCTAAAGATGTGGAGGCACTATCTGTACGGGACCAAGTGCACAGTGTTCACTGATCATAAGAGTTTACAACACATTCTTGATCAGAAGGATTTAAATATGAGGCAACGTCGCTGGTTAGAGTTGCTGAGTGATTACGATTGTGAAATTCGTTATCACCCAGGGAAGGCGAATGTTGTTGCTGATGCTCTGAGCAGGAAGGAACGAGAACCACTAAGGGTTCGGGCCTTAGTGATGACTATTGGCTTGGATCTTCCTAAACAAATCCTGAACGCCCAGACGGAAGCAAGAAAGCTGGAGAACATCAAGAAGGAGGATGTTGGAGGTATGTTAGTTGAGAATTCAAAAGATCCGAAGAAATTCAGAACAGAAAGTTGGAACCAGAGTACGATGGACTCTATCCTCAATGGCAGGAGTTGGTTTTTTAACCGTTTTTATGAATGTAGAATTAAGAAAAAAAATAAAAAAAAAAAAAAGTTTAAATGATAAAATAAAAAAGAGGGGGTTATAACAACCTTGTTAATGGCAAATTACGACTATAAACAAGCACGAGTTCCCACAATTCAAAATACACATACAATCCGGGTTTCTGACAAGAAACCTAAGTCATGAAGAGCTAATACTACTGGTGGCCCAATATGAAGCAAACATCGCCACCAATGTTAGCAAGGTTTGAACATGTGCTAAGGTCAAAGCCAAAACACTAAGAGACCATCAGTTTGTTTAGTGCAACCCGATATACTGAATGAAGTGGGACAACATCACGATAGGATTTTGTCACAAAAGCTTCCTAAAGTCATCGCATGGGTTATGACACTATTTGGGTAATCGATGACCGACTGAACAAAGTCTGCCAATTTTATTGCCAATAGGGAAATTGGATACCTTGGATAAACTGCGAGCGTACCTAAAGGAGGAGTCCCCACGAATCATGGAATACCTGTATCAATTATCTGGGAATGAATATATGTTGGGGTAATATTATTGGACTGTAATCGTGACCCTCGATTCGCATCAAATTTCTGAAATCATCAGAAAGGCTTTTGGGTACGAGTTTAGATATGAGTACTGCATATTCATCTGGAAACTGACGAAAGGACCAAAGTGAAGGGTGACTATCCAAACCCTCAAGATATTTCTACTGCTTGCGAAATCGACTTTGGAAATGGAGTTGGTTAACATTTGGCCATTGGCGAGTTTGTCATATAAATATCATTATCACGGCAAGCATTAAGGCGTGCACCCTTTGAAAGCACTTTATGGTCGAAAATGTCGTTCACCGTTTTGTTGGGCTGAAGTTGGGCAAGTTCAACTCACAGGTCCAGAATAGTGCAAGAAACAGCACGGAAGAATCATTCAAGTCAAAGCAAAGGAATGCATGCCGCTCGCAAGATTTTCCCCCCCCGACAAAAGAGCTATGCCAACTAACAGCGTAGGCCAATTGGAGTTCAAGTTGGGGAAAAGTTAGCTTAAGGTTTTGCCTTAGAAAGGGGTCGTACGTTTTGGCAAACGGGGGAAGTTAAACCCCGAGATATGTCGGATACCTTTCAAGTGTTGAAAAAGGTTGGGAACCGTTGCTTTACAAGCTTGAGCTTCCTCAAGAGCTGAGCAGGGTCCACAAATACGTTTCAATGTATCCAACATAAAGAAATGTAATTCGACGATCCAATAGTCGTTCCGTTGGATGAACTCCCAAGTGGATAAAAATCTTCATTTTGTTGAGGAGCCCCGGTTGAAATCATGGATCGTGAAGCAAACAATTGAGACGAAGCCGTGTCCCAATTGTCAAGGTTCGATGGAACTCTAGGCGGGGCCCTGAGTTTACGTGGGAACGTGAAGATCAGTTCAGGAAGAAATATCCACACCTCTTCACCAAGACCGCACCATCGACAAGTGCCATGTCATAAGCCTTGCGGACAAGGCTCATTTAACGGGGGAAGACTATAACACCTCGTAACTTAGGTCATTATACGACATTATGTAATGCACAATTTATTTTTAGGGTTTTACGCGTTTACTCTTAAACCGTAAACTTTAAGTTAAATCGCGTAAACTGAAAATGATCATACAATGTAAACGGGCATTAAACGATTAAATGTTTACATCAAGCAAGTGTTATATGATTATTATGAGGATAATAAATAACTTTGTTCATCTTATTTTTATTGGCTACGTAAAATGCTTACGTTTCATAATAAAATACGTTTAGGCATACCCGGAAGTTCTAAAACCTAACTACGCCTAAACGAATACCCACGATTATACCCAATACTCAAAATAATTAAAATAACATCACATATACATGCATATTGCCGAAATTCTAAGGATTGGACCAAGAGTCATCACTTAGCAATAATATCTAGATATTACATAAAGTAACTCTTACACCTTTAATCAAACTTGTCATGCTAACTTAACTAGGGTTAGAAAGTAACTAGGGTTTGGTTAGCAAGATATTTATACTATAAATAGCCATGCATGTATGAGTAATCTTTACCTTTTATATTTACATGCAAAATTCAAACTCTTCCTCTCTTTTATACACAAAAGCTCACGGCACAAAAACCCCTTAAAACAAAATCCATAATTTGATTTTCTAAGTATATACAACCCTATACACAACATACTTAAGGTATTCTAAGGTGTTGGGAAGCATTGGTTCATCATTTTCAAGAAAGAAGAAGAAAAAGGAAAGATTAGGGTTTTGAAAACCTAATCTTGGGTTATAAGCTTGAAAGCTTGATTTTGAATCTAAACACGGGTTTAGAACTTATTTCACATCTCTTACATCATCACTAAGGTTTTCTTAAATCCTTCATACTTTTATTTCTTAAAATTTTATGTGTTACATGTTAAATATAGCCATAATCACCACTAATGACTTTCTAATATGTAAAATGAGTTATTAATTATGTTTATGATATGTATTAAGGCGTCTTATTCTTATGTCATATGGTCCTATATATCATGGAAAAGCAAAAATAAAAGTATGTTAACCTATTGATTAAGTATAAACATGTTTAGGACAAATTAGGGTTTTATAATGTTTCTTAAACTTCACATGTGAAAAATAATGAAAGTAAAAGGGTTAAACTTGTTACAATGAAATTATATGGACTAGGGATGATATTAGACTTTATTATAAGTACCACATATGTAAAATATGTTTTTAAGAGATTTTATAGTAAACTACTAAGTTAATAATACATAAAAACAAGGTTTTTATAAAGAAACATACATGAAAACTTAGGGGCTGTCCAAATACGAATTTTGGACAGTAGGTTATGATATTTTATAAAAATAATACGCCTCATGACGATTCCATAATGATAAGAAACTTGAAAAACCGATCTATAACGAAAAAGATACGTTAAAAACAAGTTTACGACTATAAATACTTTATAAAACTATTTTTATAAAAAGTTACTATTCATTACAGCAACTTTTATTTTTAAAACATCTAAAATATGATATAACTTTTGATTACGAGATCGTACACGCAAGAATCGTTAAAAACGGAACTATAACGAATAAACTACGACGTTTTTAATAATTAAAGTTTATAAAAGTAATTTTATAAACTATGAACAGTAAAAATCACTATTCATCAGTGGATAAATTTGTGAGATATTATAAATCTTTTAATAACGAGAACGTACTCGAAGGAATCACTAAAATCGGAATAAAAATGAATAAGTTATCGCGATTACGAGTTTACGCTAATTAAGACGTAAAAACGGGTATATAGCTGTCATGAACAGTAATTTTACTATTCATCACAGAATTTTTAAAACTTTAAAATGTAATATTTTGATCGCTCGTCTTACTACGAAGACGTGGACGTAAGAAACGCGAGCAACGGGCTTAAAACGACCAAGTTAGGTCATTTTTACGAAAAGTATATTTATAAACGTTTTCACTTTATAAATACTATTTTACTAAAATGATTAGTCGGTGATTATGCTATATAGAATATTGAGTGGTTATCAAAGTGCTATATTACTAGGGAGTTTCATAATGAGGCCTCTTCGGATGGCGTATCGATGAGTTGTTGGATTTACGATTTAAAGTGTCCTAAACTCCTCGTACGTCATGTCATGACCTCTTTATTTATGATAGCCCGAACGATAGTACGATGTAACAACTATAAGATTATATTCAGTGTTGTTAATTAAAAGTACTCAGTACTTATACAGCCTTAATTTAAATAGGTTGCATTTATCGTCTTGTGTGACGTTTTATCTGAGATTAATTGAGCTATCTGTACTCAAGGTGAGTTCATAGCCCCACTTTTTACAGTTTTACTGATTTATTATTATTTGGGGTGAGAACATGCTTTGTTTTATAAATTGGACGCAAGTGTTGAAAGTATATTGATTATGTGTTGCCTAAGTAGCGATAACCCTCCTGAGCCCATTATTCATGAACTGTTAATTGCATAGATGTAGTTGTGAATTACATTATGTGAGCGCGAATGATATAAATAGATCTATTGGGATTAACCTCCCCGTTTGGGTGATTAGCTATCACTAGGAACGAACGTTGACCATGTCGGACTTGGATGTTGCGGGTTACAACATCTGTACGGGCAAATAACTGCTAAAATAGCAAATATAGGTTGAGCTTCGGTGTCATGAGCTTAGTGCAACAATAATCTGGTTTTGTGATTGTTGGCATATGTTGTAAACATCACGTGAAAGTCTTGCGGTCCTGCATAATTTAAATACATTAACCTATGAATTCACCAACAATTTTGTTGACGTTTTAAAGCAATGTTTTCAGGAGGTCATTAGGCACGAGATGCCAAGGATGCATTGGATATGTTTTGGATTGTACAGTTAAAGACTTATGTGTATCATGTTTCGGGAAATATAAGTTGTCTTTTGTAATATGAAACAAAGAACAAGTAAAGCTATAAGCTTTTGTAATATATCTTTTAAATCCAATGTATCAGTTTAAACGACTTTTGTGTCGTTCTTGTATATATCTTGTGCTGTTGATCTTGAAGTAACATGCCCCGGATCCTTATTCCGCTGCGACCCATTTTGGGGGTGTTACAGCGTAAACTCTACATATCATGTCTTGGGTTTATTTCATGTTAGCTCAATAAGTGTGCACTCCATACTTCCCTGACTCGTTTCCGAACCGAACATGAAACCTCATTGATCTCCAGTAAATCACCATTACCTAAATAGCCGTCGATGACACTAAAATCACCAACACTTGGTCTCAAACTAAATATGTACTTTTATTTCTCACAAAGTTTTAAAATTTCTTACTAATTATACTTTTATCAATCAAATATTATTTTTACCGACTAACTAAAATCTTTTTCATTGATGAAGACGTAAAGTGAACACTTTTATTTGGAAATAATCTAATTGGCTTGGTGCCACGTTGGATGGTGTGTATGTAAGGCATGATAACCGGCACTCAATGAGCATTAAGGTACCCATCTGGTGTTATGAGTAAAAGGTTTTTTTAGAAAATTAGAACTTATAACCCAGCAGAAAATATCTTCTTTCAATTTTGTGATGTTATATGCCACTTTTTTCTCACACATAACCTACTAAAACACAAATACAATAGACACTAAAAAAAGAACATTTATGACGAGAGCTAATCATCATGGCGCGAGTGCCCGTAGCATCAGCCACGCTATTCTATTTGCGCCATAAAGTGGGATGGTGGGATGACACAAGGATGACCAACGATGCGTGGCCTATGTTCTAAATATAATGTTTCTTTCTCTTTTTTTATTAATTTTTATTTTGACATGTGTCATAGTTTTATGCTCAAGCATGTCATATAAATCATTTTCGAGCAATGTTTTAAAACCCGGTTTTTTAATTGATACGGTTTAGTAGCCGGTTTATCGGGTCACTCGTTTGACTGGTTGAACCACCAAACTGATTCTATACATAGGTATATTTTTTCATATATTTAATATATATAGTGTTGTATGGTCATATAATTTATCTTACGTTCAATTAAACCTAAGAAATATATTGACTCTTTACTGATAGGCTTTAATTTTTAAGTTCTATGTCTATAAAATTATAGAAAAGCTTTGCATAAATAAGCAACTTATGATTATAAGTTATAATAGACTAAGACAATATTAGTTGGTGTCTTAAGTTAGTTTTAACACTATCTAATCTATTATATTAAAAGATACAATCTCTTAATTTAATGGGGTTGTATCTTTAAATGCTCCAACTCATATTCTGTTGGAATATGAACAAGTATAATTAATAGCCAAAAGTTCAATATAGACCCAATTTTTGTCATAGACCCAATGAACCAATCCTAGCCACTCATTTTTTCATCAAAAATAAAAAAACTCACTTTCCACCTTTTTTTAAAAATTAAATATCTTACAAACGGTAAATCGTCACACGACAAAAAATACACCATCGCGACGAGTATTTTTTTATCTTTCAGTAGACGGGTGACACGATATACTTTCGAGGAATTTTTTTTGATTTTTTTTTTCAGTCACGAATTGCGAAAATCATATATGATTCGTATAACGAATCATATATGATATGATTTTATGAAATCATAATATGGATTCGTCTTACGAATCATATATTGATTTTCGCATTTGACTGAAACAAAGTTGAAAAAAAGTTCGGACGGAATCACAAATCATTTATGATTTTATGAAAATCATATATGATTTTTTGGAAATCAGTTATGATCCGATATACGAATATATTGATTCGTTATTAGGAATCATATATGATTTTCGCAATTCGTGACTGAAAAAAAAAATCAAAAAAAAATTCCTCGAAAGTATATCGTGTCACCCGTCTACTGAAAGATAAAAAAATACTCGTCGCGATGGTGTATTTTTTGTCGTGTGACGATTTACCGTTTGTAAGATATTTTATTTTTAAAAAAGAGGTGGAAAGTGAGTTTTTTTATTTTTGATGAAAAAATAGATGGTTGAGATTGATTCATTGGATCTATGGCAAATAATGGGTCTATGTTGATCTTAACTCATAATTAATATATGTCCAGAAATGTCTTCGAGCCTAAGGGGACGCACACGTTTATATGTAGAATAACCAGTAAATATATTAAAGTAATATATTATGTGTTTAGCAAACGATCGTTAAATGTTAACAAGTATTAATATTAGTCATTAAAGAGTTAAGGGACTAAATATACAAAACCGAAGATTGAAAGGGTGCGGTTTGACTCCCCTTCTTCTTAGTCGGCTGGAATTATAATCCTAATGGGATTAGGAAAGCCTAGAGGACTATATATAGAGTTTTGGGGCTTTCATTCTTTACATAACTTGAAACCAAAAATCTATACATCGTTCTTGTGGTTTTTCTTGCTCGACCGAAACTAAAAAAACCCTCAAGGGTTTTTGGTTTTCTTCTCCTTCTTTGTTCGATCGCTAATTAAAACCCCAAAGGGTTTCATTGGCTTGTTGGTTCGACCGTAAGGACAAAGGGTCATTCGGTTTACTTGAATTGTCAAGATTTGGTTATTGTTTGCTATATCACTACTAGTACTAGCATACTTCGTTGTTTGCTAAGAACGTATAGTGTGTGGAAGCTTAGAGGAATCATACTTTGATTCTTGTGGTTTCGCGTGTGACATTATACACACGCGTATATAGAAGACGGTGTTTACGGTTACCTTTAACGGTGTATCGTTTCGTGCTAAAAGGTATACTTCTTCTATTCTTGTTAATTAATGTATTCTACATGTTATCTTTATTCCGCTGCGTACTCGTGTTAATTAATATGGTTAATTAGATTGTAAAACCCAACAGTGGCATCACGAGCCATCGTGTAGAATCTTTAATTACAAGTAATAAAATTGGACAAATTAGGGTTTCGTGATTAATTTTAATGCCCCGGTGGGCGTTTTTGTTAAAAAGATTTGATCTTGACGGTTAATAAAATTAATTAGACGAGATCTAGGTTGTATGCAATTTTATATATAAAACTTGATGTATTAATTGTTAATAGTTTTAAGTTTTGTTAATTGTTAATGGAGATCCATGATAAAATCATGCAAATTTAAAAACCCCCCCCCCCCCCCCCCCCCCCCCCCCCAATATATTTTTTCAAATATTTTTTTAAAAAAAATTTTTTATATATATTCCCCCAATTTTTTTTTTTTTTTTTTTTTTTTTCTGGCATGAAGCTGAACAACGCCGGGGTTTTTAGACCAACCGGATAAGTACGAGTCAAAACACCAGTCCACTACAAGATTGCCGAATACCAAACATATAAGAGGTATGCATGAAATTTCAAAATGGAGTTGAGTGCTAAATTCAGGAGCTTAATTGAAACTTAAGAACTAGCAACATCTGTTACAAGTAGTGTTCGACCAGATGCACTTATTTTTGCCTTCAAGATCTCCGGCATACTAATTCTTCACCAGTCCAAAATGTAGAAAAACCTGCCGAATTAAAAAATACAAAGAGAAAGAATACGGTTATGCAAGATCCAAGTGTTCTGAATCACCCAAAAGGGGACTAAACGAGGCATAATCACGATGATTTCACCATATTTATAATATTGTATATACATGATGGAGAGCGTGATACAACTGATAACAGTATTTCAAGCTAGAGGATAAACTGTTTTGATTGGAATGTGGGCTCTCTATACATAGGGAGATATTTCAAGGATGACCACTATAGGAGTTTCTTAATTGGGATACCAAAAATAGCTCAATTAAGTAGTGGTGTTATAACATTTAACATCTAATGCGATAAAAAAGCCGAAAAGCACAAATCAAGTTGTCTTATTCTCAAGCAGGGCACATAAGAATAAGATATATATTTCACCCTCAACGTAGTCAGTCGAAGACCGAAATCTTGGACAAACTCCATTGATAAACAAAGTATATGTGTAACCTGAGTCGGAATTTCTTCAACAAAATAGGTGTGTCGATGCACCTAGGTCACCCCAGATATACAAACGGCGCAAGATAAAAGAAAAGAATCAGATGAGCAATGCCTTTGACTAGCATAGTTTAAAGGAAAGAACGAGTCATGATTGCGTGTTAGGATTTTAGCTCAAAACTATGAATGCTTAAATTCGAAATGACATTGTACAAAATAAAAAAAAGAACATAAAAAAAGTAACTAATAACATATGTATCCTCCACCAACTTTGAGGGTTTGATCATTTTGAGGCCAGAGGTTCAAGAATGAAGTTTACTATTGATCCATACAGGGTGCAGGTGACTGATTGATAAAATTTATACGTTGAGTTTTGAAATGTTTTCAGGTGAGAAGGTCTAGTGGTATACCCACTAGTTAGAGTAGGGGGGGGGGGGTCTGAGCATTTTATAGACCGCAGACAGGAAAGGAACCAAACATATTCGGTTTCAGCGTCCTCTCATCCACTTCTTTTCCTCATTTTCGGTTCAGGTCCGGTTGTTCTTATGCACAACCAATAGTTATGCTTTGTTGGACCGGACCGAACCGACGACCAGGACCGACCCGGTTCTGGATTGAACATTTCGGTCCGGTCTTCAGTCCAGACTTTTGGACCAAATCGGTTGTCGGTCCGGTCCGGTTTTCGGACCGTGCTCAGCCATGTTAAGAGTATGCACAGCTTATGTTTTGCTTTTTGTAATATATAACATGGAGGTTTTGTTTAGCTCTTTTAAACTTAATTTACAAAAATCTTTAAAATATTAGACATAGATAATAACACTTAATAAGTTAATAGATTGTAGATCCTATTATGATGAAAAATCAAGGGTCTCAACGAACATAACAGGGGTCTCAGCTAGCATAACACGTGATTCTGAAGTGTCAAACAGATACTTAGCGCATATGTTGGACCACTATAAAATGTCACCTCTTGCTAGCACTTCGATCATTCTCATCTAATAAAAATACCTTATGACGAGATTTGCACAAATAATTGACAGAACTTTTTAAACATAGTTAGAGAAATGGAAATATGGGTAAATGGTGAGAATTGCAAATTTGTTTCACAACTAGTATAGCATCTGCATATCATGTCATAATAGATACGAACCATTAAGCAAAAATATAAAAAGACCAATATCCTACTTAACAATCAGATTGGATGAGAGGTACCTCTTCAGTCGTCTAAAATTACCACCATCTAAAATGAGAATAACTCCGATTAATAGCAGCGGTCTTATGAAGATCCTGCCTTTTCTCACGTGCCTTGCCTTTCTTCTTATACGCATCCATTATCTCAGCAAACAAACACTCCTCCAATTTCAAACTATTTTTCCCGCGTCTTTTTTTAGCCGCATCAAGCACCCAACGAACCGCCAATGTTTGTTGCCGATCCCTATCCACAACACCAGGCACCGGATACACATTCCCAGCAATTCTCACATTTGCAACTTCACATATCGGTTTCACATTATCCAACGCATCACTAATAAGCTGAATCCCATCCCTATCCGTATGCGCTAACTTATGCAACGTCTCGTGAAAAATCTCGCGGACCTTAGTTTTCTTACCTTGTCTCATCCGAAAGTTAACCAACTTATGAATCAACTGTTTTTTATCATTGTCTACTCCACCCATATAGTTTAGTATCTCCGAACCAGTGAAAGCCGTTTTCGACTGACTAGCAAATGAATTGTACTGTAACAAAAGCGGCGCCATACGCGCACTCAGACAGTGACATTCGCTCACGGTCCGGTTCAGCTGTCTGCCAGCAACTCGAAACATCTTCCGTAAACTAACCTATGCAATATATAACAATTAGAATTAACAAACCTTAATACAATAATAAACCAACTAATAAGCCAATAAAGATCACAATTATATAGAGTCAAAATGTTAATAATAATAAGTATTTATAAGCTATTTTATACACAAATCGTTAATGATTTAACTGAAAATGAAAGTGAATACCTGTTAGTGATCAGATCGAATTGAAGCTTTGGTAATGAAATTAAACCCTAGAAATGAAAGAAGGGGATGTAACTTGCATATATTTTTGCTTTTAGCATATTTTTTTTATCTAACATTTTGGGCTTTTGGCATTACGATGCTTTCTAATTATATTATTTTAAAAATAAGATATGCATAGAGGTGAAAGGTAAACGAGCAGCACGTTGCGTCGTTAGCTTTTTTAGCTTTTTTTAGATTACAAAATCATTTTTTTAAATAACATTTGTGGATAACATTACTATGCAAAACTCTTTGGAATATGTTGAGGAGCTCCACTGCCTTAGGTGCAAGGAAATCAACGATATCAAACGTGAAAGAAATACACACGTGTTGATTTTGAATGCATGTTTTCTCGTGTTTTTTCACTTTGCACGAGGCGGCCTTCAAAGCAGCTTGTCCTACTGTAACACCCCGACTACTCAAACCCATGAGAGGAGAAATCGCGGTAAGATCCACTATGCGCATGATTCCTTTAACATCCGCAAAAAAAACCAAGCATTTCATGTCGGGATACTTGAAGGTCGGGAGCTATTTACAATGAACCGCATGTTCCTCAAATGAATCCAAATATGCCTTGCGCCAAAATGGACATATCGCGTCGACCGAGAATAATGGAATCATGAGGCGATACTTAAGGAGAGTACGATATTCTACCGGTGACATATGTTGACCTAACTCGTTTATGAGGATAGCTAGTAGAAAATCCTCAGCATATGGTGCCCGTAGATACTCAGAAACTGCTTTCTATCTCACAGTCACGTCGAAGTGAACTTCCATATACACTATACTAATTCAAGGGGAACTTGATGCGGTGGGTTGCAACGCATACGTTTTACAACCCTTCTAGGCAGTGTACCTAAACGTTGTAGTGTAGTATAGGCAAGACTCGGGGGGTTATTATCGTTCTCTAGGGGAATAGTTTGGGTAGGCTTGAATTGTATGGTTACTAAGGTCTAGAGTTTGAGAGACTAATATTTTTGTGTTTTTATATTCTTTTAGAAAGCAAGTAAAATATCGGGTTTAAAGGGGGTTTGATTTAACTAATTAACTACTCTTAATTCTAAACTGATTGCAGAAAAGTAAAGTGATGGAAAAACTCGTATGGTTAAACAAATGTGTTTACCTAATCATGCGCTACTCCTAGTTGTCTCTTTTATTACCCATCACCCTCGTAATGAAATGTGTGAGTATCTAATAAATTAAACACCTAACTCGAAATCCACCCAAATGGCAAGGTAATATGAAGACTATTGCCTAGGTATCATCTAACATAGCCGCGTTTCCCTAGACGTCTTCGCTTTGCAATTAAGAATAGAACGTTATTTTTCTAAAAGCCTTAACGGCACATTCTTATTACAGATGTAATAAATAAAACAACTAGGTTTCATGCAATCATAAAGTAACTCAATTTAGATTTAGCCAAGCAATGTTAATTGAAGCGTAAGAACTATTATCAAACAACACATAGACCAATCGATATGATTAAAAGGGATAAAGAGCTTCACTTCAATTAAACATGAAGCTATGATGACAAAGGTTAAGAAACCCTAAAAATCGACCTATATGTCTGCTCCCTTACTAACGATATCCACACGATTTTTCCACACAAAATATGAAATAATAGAGTTTGTATATATAGGGAATAAGTCGCGACGACGTCGCTTGTTAATTGCGATGTCGTCAACCCGCAGAATCTTCTATGGGCTTCTCAATGTCGGCTACTCTGACGTCGTCACAAAAGATCTTGGCGTCGTCTCTTGAACACTTTGACGTCGTCACAAGGAATTGTGACGCCGTCTCCACGAACTGTATGCCATCTCTTGATCATCTTCGTGTAGAGTTAACTTAAGGTCTGGTTATCACCAACTCAGAGTTCGTGAAGAGGATATCCCAAAGACGGCATTTACGACTCGTTATGGTCAATACGATTTCTAGGTAATGCCATTTGGACTGACCAACGCACCGGCGATATTCATAGATTTGATGAATCGGGTGTGTTAACCATATCTGGATAAGTTCGTGATCGTTTTCATCGATGATATTTTGATCTACTCCAAGAACAAGAAAGAGCATGACACCTTAAGTTGATATTGAGGTTACTTAAGAAGGAGGAACTATTCGTCAAGTTTTCCAAGTGTGAATTTTGGTTATCGAAAGTGAAATTTCTTTTGTCATGTGATTAATAGTGAAGGCATTCACGTTGATCCTCCTAAGATTGAGTCAGTCAAGGATTGGGCATCACCCAAGACTCTAACCGAAATTCGTTAATTTTTAGGTCTTGCTGGTTACTACCGACGATTCATCAAAGGTTTCTTAAAGATCGCTAGACCTATGATGAAATTTGTACATCAGAAAGATCCTTAAGTTGAATGGGAGAAAAAGAAGAAGCTGCATTTCAGCTGTTGAAACAGAAATTATGTAGTGCGCCAATTTTGGCTTTACCAGAAGGAAGTGAGAACTTTGTCGTCTACTGCGATGCTTCACATAAAAGGTTGGGCACAATTTTGATGCAAAGGGAGAAGGTCATAGCCTACACATCTCGCTAACCCAAGGTTCATGAGAAGAACTATACCACACACGACTTAGAGCTTGGAGCGGTAGTGTTTACCCTGAAGATGTGGAGGCACTATGATGTATGGTACGAAGTGTGTTGTGTTCACTAATCATAAGAGTTTGCAGCATATTCTTAATTAAAAAGAATTGAACATGAGACATCATCGATGGTTGGAATTATTAAGTGATTACGACTATTAAATTCGATACCACCTAGGAAGGCGAACGTAAATGTGCAGAGCCTTGAGCCGAAGGAATGATTATGCAGGTTGACGAGTTCGACCATATAACATGACTAAAGGATTTGATCTTCCTAAATAGATTCTGAGTGCTCAGCGTAGCAAGAAGGAAGAGAATTACATAACAGAAGATCTATATGGTATGATTAATAAACTTGAACCTCGTGCTAACGGAATGATGTGTCTGAACAACAGGAGTTGGATTCCGTGTTTTGGTGACTTGAGAGCGTTGATTATGCACGAGTCGCATAAGTCAAAGTATTCCATCCATCCTGGATCGGATAAGATGTACCAATATTTAAAGAAGTTGTATTGGTGGCCCAACATGAAAGCAAAGATTGCCACCTATGTTAGCAAATGTCTAGCGTGTGGCAAAGTTAAGGCTGAATATCAAAAGCCATCTAGATTATTGGTTCAACTAGAGATTCCTTAGTGGAAATGGGAGAACATAACAATGGACTTCGTCACTAAGTTGCCAAAGACAACAACTGGACAAGACACGATTTGGGTAATAGTTGATCGTCTCACCAAGTCTGCTCATTTCCTACCTATGAGAGAAGACCACTCAATGGAGAAGTTGACGAGACAATATTTGAAGGAAGTTGTCTCGAGGCATGGAATGCCAGTTTCAATTATCTTCGATCGTGATGGCAGGTTTACGTCTCATTTTTGGCAATCGCTCCAAAAAGCTTTAGGTACTCGATAGAATATGAGTACAGCCTATCACCAGCAGATCGATGGTCAAAGTGAGAGGACCATTCAAACGTTGAAGACATGTTACGTGCATGTGTGCTTGATTTCAGGAAAGGTTGGGATAAGCATTTATCGTTGATAGAATTTTCGTATAACAACAGCTACCATACCAGTATTAAGGCTGCACCATTTGAGGCGTTGTATAGGTGTAAGTGTAGATCACCTATCTGCTGGGCTGAGGTTGGAGATAGTCAGCTCACTGGCCCAGAGATCATCCACGAGACAACTAAAAAGATTGTTCAAATCAAGAGCCGTATTCAAGTTGCCCGTGATCGTCAAAAGAGCTACGCAAATGTAAGACGAAAACCCTTTGAGTTTCAAGTGGGAGATAAGGTCATGCTAAAAGTGTCACCATAGAAAGGGGTGATACGTTTTGGCAAACGGGGAAAGCTGAACCCTCGATACATTGGACCTTTCAAGATCATTGCCAAAGTTGGAACCAATGCCTATCGACTTAAACTCCCAGAGCAACTGAGCAGAGTTCATAGTACGTTTCACGTTTCGAATCTAAAGAAATGCCTATCCGACTAAACTCTTGCTATACTGTTGGATGAAATCCAAATCAACGACAAGCTCTATTTCATCGCAGAACCCATCGAGATCATGGACAGTAAGGTCAAACATCTGAGGCAAAGCCGCATCCTAATTATCAAAGTGCGTTGGAACTCAAGGAGAGGTCCTGATTTCATTTGGGAACGCGAAGTGTCACACCTCGACAAAGGCGGAAACTCATAAATGCAACATAATGATCAATCATAACACAAGATTACAAAATAGAGAAAAATACATTGCATAAACTCCAAGTGATATGAAGACCATCAGCCTCGAACAAACTCGAGTGATGTCCCAAATCACAACTAAAATCCACAATCTCTTACAATTATTCATATGCCCTCACAGGGGACCATAATCCAAACTTAATCCAAAACATCCAAATACTAGAATCAAACAACAAGTAAGCAAGACTTCAAACGAAATGCCACACGGGATACTTCTAAGTCTGCTATCACAATCACCAAACTACTCTTCTTTCACTTCACATGAAAATGATACTCGAAAACGTCAACAATAATGTTGGTGGGCTCGTAGGTTTGACCTTAAACCCAAAAGTTGTGCCAATATGTCAACAGTGGACAATAGGGCTATATGACAGTGAATATATGCTAACAATCCAAGACATAGCATCCCTGCTAGTCAATCACAATATGTCACTTACGCACCTAAAGGGCCTACCAGCTGGAGCACTATATTAGGGCGAACCACACAGAACCTTGCATGCCAAACACAGTACATGCAAGTACCACACAGAACCTTGTCATGCCAAACATAGTACATGCAAGTAAATCAACACATAATATTCACATAGCAGTTATAAGCACATATCTTGTCCCAAAAACAAAACCACATTTCGCACAGATCAATTCAAAAAACAATTTCAAAAACTACAATTAGAGTATCATTATTCCCCCCTAACGAAAAAAACCAGTAAAAAGTGGGCTACGAGAACTCACCTCAAGCAAGTCTTTAGCAACCCAATCTCAATCACACAAACAAATGCAACGACGCCCGCACATGACCTAGTCCAGTTAATGTCCCATTTTAATCATCTATTTCTAAAACAATTTTCACGTTTGATGCATAGAGTTTAGACGCGTTGTACAATTACCCAAAACAATTTAGTGGTGTGATGGTTGACAACTTATTCCCACAATCATATCAATTTCATTCCCCGATAATACATACTTATACTATTTAGAGAAAATAGATAAGTAATATAAATAAATATTTATAATTAATAAATATAAATATATCTCGACAAGTTCATTCGGTAAACCTTAGTAAAACCTATCAAAAATAATCATTATAACGGTAAAACTGAACGTTTACTCATAAAAAACACAATAGAGAAGTTTCCGAGAAAAAAAAAAAAAAAAAAAAAATATCATTTTTCGAAATTTATTAGTGAATTTATATTAAATAAATAAAATTAATTAAATAATATTATATTATTAAAATTAAAAAATCATGTTTTTAGGAAAATTTCTAAGTATAAACTTTTTACGAAATTTTGACATGACCCGTACGTTTATACAACGTTTTCCAAGGTTTCAAACCTCATTTTCAACAATTTTCACAAATTCGACACTTTTCGACAAAATTCACAAAATTCCAAAATCTTTAACGTCTACTAAAATATTTTTTCCAAAATATCGTTTAATATCACTTTGTAAATACATTTCCACTTTCAAAAGTCCATCAAAACTCTTATTACGACTAAATATCGCTTATTGGGCCTTAAGGCCCTACAAGGGTACATTAGGATATTTATAAGTCCAAAATACGATCCGAGTCCAAAACCAAAGTCCATTTACATACATAAGTATATACTTATATGTAGAAAATAATCCAGACCATAATAAGCCCTCCCATTAAGCAGCGACTCAAAAAGACTTATTGGGCCGTGAGTCCATAAACTCCAAAATACGTATATTAAGCTTGAAAATAAGCTAATAAGCTACGTATCGCATTTGGTTACTACCATAAACCTCAAAAATAGTTCACAACATACGCCATAACACAAAATAATCAAAATCACTTTCCTAGTGATTTTGGGAAACTGTACGTGGCATATAAGCCCAAATAAGCCAAGAAATAGCTTAAAAATAAGCCCGAATAAGCCATACAAGCTACTATAAAAAATAAGCATTCTAGCATCATATGTTATTCAACCATCACGACCACAACATCAAAACTACAAAAACCCTCTTTTTCCTTTTTATGTTACACGAACCAAACGCACCCTTTTTTCGTTTCGTTTCCAAAAATTGATTTTTACAACGATCAACTTGTACAACTAACATCTATGCATCAAAATAAACCTAAAAGGACAAACGAAATTTAAATTTGGAAACTTACTAGAAAATCTTCAAAAATGTATATTTCGACACGAACCGGACAACCCAAACGTTGTTTAAATGAATACCCAAACACTCGTATCAACCCGGAATATCACGTTCTCGATCAAAGTTGAAAAATTTATGGTGGCTTTGTGGTGGTGTAGTGGCGGCCGGATATACACACACACACTTATATGTGTGTTTTTTTTTAAAAAGAAATGATAAGAATTATGAGATAATGTTTCTAGTGGAAAGCATATAAGTGTACAAATGGGACAAGGTTAGCTAAAATTAAGCCACCTTGTCTTCCTTGACTTATCTTGACCGGCCATGGAATCCAAAGGGACTCGGGCCTTTCTTTTCGTGTTGAAATCACTTAAATACTTGTAAAACTCAACCGTAAAATTTTCCCCAAAGTTAATTAGCATTTTTATTCACTTTAAAAATACTTTTCCATTAACCTAGAGTATTTACACGACATATTTTACACTTTACACCTTTCAAAACTCATTTGGATATTAACGGACGTGTCGGACTCGTTTTTCGGCATTTCTCAAAATTCACAGGTCGAACCACCCGGAATACGAATAACACAATAATACCTTCCAAAATGGATTATTAATCACAATAAACCTCAAATCATGACATATCTCATAAAATCGCCACCGTCAAATAGTCAAATGACTATTAATGAAATATTCAGAACACAAAAAGGGCAAAGGTTACATTCTACCCCCCTTAAAAGAATTTCGTCCCTAAAATTTAACTACTAACATTACTAAACAAATGCGGGTTCTTCAATTTCATCTGATCCTCACGTTCCCACGTGAATTCAGGGCCACGTTTCGAATTCCACCGAACCTTGACGATGGCAATCCTACTACGCTTCAACTTCTTAAAATCTCTTTCCAAAATTTCCCATTATCTTCCTTCACAAAATTACAACTTAGCATCAACTCGAATTCAATCCAAAAGTGCACTTGCAGTGTTGGATCAGCCAAACACTTCTTAAGCTTCGACACGTAGAACGTGTCATGAACACATTCAATTCCTCAGGCAAATCTAACCGATAGGCCACATGGCCTACTTTCTCAATAATCTTAAACGGTCCAACAAACCTAGGTGCTAACTTCCCTTTCTTCCCAAAGCGTACCAACACTTCTAGAGGCACACTTTGATTCCGCAGAACATATCCACCTACACTAAACTCTAGAGGCTTCGCTCTTCTTATCACAAAACTTTTCTAGACGATCACAGCCAGCCTTAAGTCTATCCTTAATCCTGTGAGATATTCCTCAGTATTCACTTGCACTAACTCAGGTCCTATCAACTGACCATCCTCACCACCTCCGGCCACATAACTGGCGAATAACACTTTCTACCATACATGCCTCGAACGGGAGCACATCTCACTACTAGAATGATAACTATTGTATATAAATTACGAAATCTCAACCAATCCAAATTGAAACATCCCAACTTCCTCCGAGTTAGACTCAAACCGCTCTAAGCATGTCTTCCAAAGTTTGAATAGTATGCTCACTCTGACCATCGGTCTGAAGGTGATAAGTCATACTCATGTCTAAACGAGTCCATAATGCCTCTTGCATTGACTGCTAAAACCTTGATGTGAAACAACTATCATGATCCGATATAATCGAGATCGGCACACCATGTCTAGCAACTATCTCATTCAAATACAATCTAGCCAACCTTTCCATCTTATAATCCTCACGCATAGGTAGAAAATGAGCAGACTTAGTCAATCGGTCCACAATGACCCAGATTGTGTCATGCCCACTACTAGTCCTAGGAAACTTAGTCACAAAATTCATAGCTATCCCTTCCCATTACCATACGAGAATCTCAGGTTGCTGAAGCAGGCCAGACGGCCTTTGATGCTCAGCCTTAACCTTCAAACAAGTTAAACACTTACTAACATACTCAGCTATATCCTTTTTCATTCCAGGCCACCAATACCTATCTCTCAAATCATAATACATCTTATCAGCTCCTGGGTGTACAGAGCACTTTGACTTATGGGCTTCATCCATTATCAGGGTTCTCACCTCACCCTTCAAAGGTACCCATATTCAATCCAGGTAGTACAAAGTTTCATCACTTCTCTGTTCTATCATCTTATCCAAACCTTTCTGCAATCCTGCATACTCATCCACAGCCTCCTTCTGAGCCGCCAGTATCCTATCCTTGATACTCGACTGAAGGGTCATATTCATAGCTCTAACTCTTTTAGGCTTTACTCTTTCCTTCCTACTTAGGGCATCAGCCACTACATTCGCCTTACCAGGATGGTAGCGAATTTCACAGTCATAATCACTAAACAACTCTATCCAACGACGATGTCGCATATTCAACTCTTTCTGACTAAAGATATGCTGAAGACTCTTATGATCCGTATAGACAACACTCTTTATCCCATATAGATAATGTCTCTAGATCTTAAGTGCAAACACGACTGCACCCAACTCTAAATCATGGGTAGTATAATTCTTCTTATGAATTTTTAACTCCCTAGACGCATAGGCTATCACTTTACCTCTTTGCATTAACACATAACCTAGTCCTATCCTGGACGCATCACAATATACCACAAAGTCTTTCGGTATATCAGGGAGAGCTAGAATAGGCGCATTACACAACTTATCCTTTAAGGTCCGAAATGTCAATTCCTGTTCCTCACCCCAATCGAAAGTCTTACTCTTTTGAGTCAAGATTATAAGAGACTTAGCTATCTTAGAAAAGTTCTCAATGAACCTACGGTAATACCCAGCCAATCCTAAGAACGAACAAACCTCAGTCGGAGTTCTAGGGGCTTTCCAATTCTTAACAGCTTCAATCTTACTAGGGTCTACATGAATCCTATTACCATTTATCACATGCCCAAGAAACTACACTTCTCTTAGCCATAAGTCTCACTTAGAAAACTTAGCAAACAGTTTCTCCTTTTTGAGCAGTTCCAAGACTAACCTTAAGTGTTCAACATACTCCTCTTGAGTCTTAGAGTAGATTAAGATATCGTCTATAAACACTAACATAAACTTATCAAGATAAGGCCTACAAACTCTATTCATCAAATCCATAAATATCGTTGGTGCGTTAGTCAGACCAAAGGGCATTACAATAAACTCGAAATGTCCATAACGAGTTCTAAATGTAGTCTTTGGAATGTCATCCTCATGCACTCTCAGCTGATGGTATCCAGAACTAAGATCTATCTTTAAGAAAAACTACGACCCTTGCAGTTGGTCAAATAGATCATTAATTCTAGGAAGTGGATAACGATTCTTAACAGTTAACTTGTTCAATTCTCTATAATCAATTCACATCCTAAAAGAACCATCCTTTTTCTTAACGAACAATACCGGTGCTCCCCAAGGCGATGAGCTTGGTTGAATGAAATCTTTGTCTTGGAGTTCCTTGAGTTGTCCTGAAAACTCCTCCAATTCAGAAGGTGCCAAACGATAAGGAGACTTTGCTATCGGCGTTGCTCTAAGGATTAACTCAATCAGAAACTTAATTTCCTGAATAGGCGGTAATCCAGTTAGATCATTCGAAAATACCTTAGAAAAATCTCTAACCACGACAATCTCTTTTTGTTTCTTAACACCCATAAAAAATCTCGCTTTCTCTTCTGGTATTTCTCCTAATACTCTAAGTACCTTGCCATCCGGTAGTGGTATCCTCACTACCTTCTCATGGCAAATTATTTTAGCTTTATATTTAGACAACCAGTCCATGCCTATAATCACATCAAAACTTCCATGCCCAAAAGGTATCAAGTCGATGTCAAAGACATGACCCTTGATTTCCAGTTTGCAACCCTTAATAACCTTATCAATCTCTACTAGCTGCCTGCTAGCTATTTCAATCTCATATTTAAAACCTAAATCGATGGGCTCTAAGCCTAACAGAGGTATAAAAGTAGTGGAAACAAAACTATAGTCGGCACCAGAATCAAATAAGGTAGTGACAAAATGATTGTTCAAAGTAAACGTGCCCGTCACAATGTTTGGATCCTGGCAAGCTTCCTCTGCTCCCAAGATGAATGCCCTACCCCTGGATACGAGGTAGGAGAGAGCTCATCTGCTGCTGCTGCTAGACCGGCTGGAGGTCTTAGGGCAGACTATGGCTTTGTAGCTACTATGGATAGGGAGATCAGGCGTGATCCGGAGAGAGAGATTGGATATGGGATCACCGACTCGTGGGACGAGATAGTTGAGACCTTGCAGGGGGCACCAGTTAGTACTGACACAGAGTTGGGTCGACATATGACAGCATTTGAGACTAGGGTTAGGCAGGACACGGATGAGGTTTATACGAGGTTAGACGACGAGCAGAGTCAGAGACAGCTATTGGCTGGTCGACTCAACATGTTGTTTAGGGATAGGCGTGCACATGCACGTACTGCTAGACTCATGGAGACTGAGGCTAGGATGTCTAGAGAGGCTTGGGGACGATCTATGGATGCGAGTGATCTTGCGCGTACAGAGGTTATGTCACTGCGCACTACAGTACTGGCTCAGATGTCAGAGATTAGAGAGTTGCAGGATGCTGATCGTAGGAGACAGGCTGTGATTTCAGAGATGCTGAAGGCAGACCAGAGGAGATCTGCAGAGATGAGAGAGTTGAGGACAGCTGATCATACCCGACAGCAGCAGCTTATACAGACATTGACAGTTATGCAGTCTCTACAGAGAGAGGTGACTCCACTACTGGGACAGGTGACCACCTTGCAGGGGCATGTGACAGCATTACAGGGACAGGTCACAGCACTACAGGGACAGGTTACCGTGCTACAGGGACAGCAGGGACCCGTTGGAGGTCCTGCACAGCCAGAGCTGCCAGAGGAGGCTGGTAGCAGTTCATAGATTAGATCATATTATGGCTAGTCATTTTGTATATAGCCTACTAAGTATTACGGGTTTAATCCCGGCTAGTAAGGCTTTAGGTTGTTATGTTTATTTTGTAACCTAAACATTATGATCATTTTGTATCTGGACCATTCATGTATGTTTTCCAATTTATATATGGAATGGTTGTATTATGTCACGTTCGTAATCGAATTTGTTTATGAATGAATGTCGATTTGGTGATATCATTGTTGATTACAATTCAGTTGTATATTTCACTGTGTGATGTGATCTCACTTTATTTATCATGTATATGTCATGTCATGGTTATGATTTAATGAAATCTAACGGGAATTGTATTTTCTTGTGATTGAAGAAAATGGCACCAAAACGAGCCACAAGGTCAACACCGGTCACAACAACCCCAGCCCCAACAGCAACCACCACCACGTCGGTCACTAATGCCCAACTTCAGGCAATGATTGACCAAGGTGTCACTGCCGCTTTGGCAGCACAGCTTTTATTCCAAACACCCGTTATTCCCGACTAGGCCTATTACAAACTAATGATTATAATAACTAGATACGATAACATTCTTGTTTGACTTAATAAAATTAAGGCTAATAAATCAAAACCTCCACCACTTTGGCATAAGCACCTAAGAATTACTATCAAAGAGGTCTTTAAAGGGTTGTGACGTTTAGGTGTAGGGTAAAGGAAACACGATTAGGCATATGGAGGAATTTTGATTGGTGGTAAGCTAATTATCTACAAGAATACATGTAAGAGGCACTACTAAGCTAAGACTCGAAGAAACAAGGACAAATATACACAACCTTGCATCAAACTCTTTCTTTTCTTTTCTTGACTCTTTCTTGAACATAAACAATAGCAAGGTGGTAGCCCGTATCTTAACATTTTTTTGATTTTTTGATTTTTTGATTTTTTTTCATACACTTTTCCCCTTTCATTCGCTGAAACATAAATAATATACATGACTTGTGGCTTATAATTGCACCCTTACACTTGAGTTTTATGATAACTCAATAATAAACTAACTAATGACCTGGATTAAGAATGATCAACAAAACATGGAGAATATTAGAAAAATACGGAGGTAATGACTTAACTTTTCTTCCTCGTTTCTCCATATAATTAATACTACCATGAATCCCAATCGTCCTAAAATATTATACACTAATAATGACTCGACTTAGCAACCATGTACTCAAGTAAACAATTAACTAGGGTTTAACAAATGTAATAACATTAATGTACTAAAAATGAGTACATACAAGAAAGACTAAGGAGATTTGGGTGTAACATTTTGGTGGGGTGTAAACAATGCTCTTCATTAATAATCCAGAATCCACCAAAAACTACGAAAACCACTGAAATGATAGGCTCGGAGGGGTGTACTAGGCGTATCTTGCTCTAAAAATGAGTGCGAAGAAGGGTGTGGAGAGTAGTTTTATGATCGAGGGTGACCCATCATAACCATAAACAAATACAGGCTAAAAATAGGGGTTTATCCTAATGCCTCTTATCACTTAATAAATCCTAATCACATGAATGCGATCTCACTAGCAGTCTCGGGATGAATCGCTAAAGCAAGTTCTAGAATTTATAATACTACCGGTACACTTTCATAAGCATTAAAGATGAATGCTTTTATTCCTAAAGATCAAGGGACGAACCTCACATTTTTGGGGTGGAATTTTTAAGTGGTAGGGTTTTTGTGCTAGTAATATACGGCTATCCATGAGACACTTACTAATACTCAGTTTCACAGTTACTATGTCATTATTTTTTGATTTAGGCTTAAAAATTACTGTCTTAAACTATGTTTTGGTATATTACACATCATTTTAAAGATAAAACAAATGCAATTGAAGGAATAGTTTCTAAGGCTTTTATTCCCCCTACACTTATTTTAAACATTGTCCCCAATGTTGTATGAGTACCCGAAAATGAATAAAGGGAAAATAAGAAAAGTGAGAGAAACTAATACTCCCCTGGTTTTGCTTAATATCGGAGAAGAAACAAGATAAACTGGCTAAATCGTCATCCAAGAATCGTCCAAATGAAAATACAAAGAACTTCTGGACTTTCCTCATCTAATATAACCTGAAAATCAAGGACAAGAACAACTATACCAAGCGTAAAATTCGGCCAGAAAATAATATACAACCCTATTAATCATGAACTAAAATCCTAAGAAAGCAATAAAGATAGGATGAATGTACAAACGTAATTGTGGCTTTCAGCAAAAGTTTAGGAAATTAAAAATTCTGGAAATTAATGTTGGAAACACGAAAAGTGTCGGTCACTTCCAAAGTTGTAACAAGTCTTAGCTCATAGTTAGTATAAGGATTAGATTAGTAATCTAGTCCGGCCCCAAGGCCCATGAGTGGCCAACTACCAGTCCATGGGCTCAACTCACCTTGCTTCTTGGTGAAGAGTTGGCTAGTCCAAGATCAAACAGTTCTTGGTAAAGACTACTCAAATCTGTTGATAGCTGATAGTTTGCTAAAAACTATATGGTTTATCAATGCACCATGTTATGACAATGAAGCATTGGCTAGTCCAAACACAAACGGTATTTGGTAAAGACAAATCAAATCCGTTGATGGTTGACAGTTTACCAAAAACTGTATGGTAATTAACTCACCATATTCTTAGATGAAGAGTTATCTATCCCAGAGCAAACGGCTACTGGTAAAGGAACATCAAATCCGTTAATGGCTGGTAGTTTGCCAAAAACTACAAAGCCAACTTAGTTGGATTGTAGGTAACAAGATGTTGCTGAGTAGCTGAAAAGATGTTGCTGAATTGCTGAAAAGACAAGGTTGCTGCTAAAGAAGGATAGAGTGTACAAGATTAAGAAATGATAAAGAATGTTTGGATACATCCTCTGTGCGTTAAAAGAAGCTTAAAGGATTGAAGAAACATGAAGTTAAAATAGTTTAACATTCATGTTTAAGGGAGGATTGTTAGGATTAATGTTTTCTTAACTTAGTACCGACAGTACAAATAGTTAGTACTGACAGTTATACTTAGTACCGACAGTACAAAGTATTAAGTACTGTTAGTTAGTTAGTACCGTTAGTAGAAAGTTAGTTAGTACCGTTGAGAAGATATTTAAAAGATATTTATGAGATATTTTAGAAAAAGATATGTAAGCCTTTTAGGGTTATCCTTAGTCTATAAAAGGAACCCTAGGCATAGTTAGTACAGTGACTACACAAGATCATAGAGATATACAATATCATAGCTAGCAATCTGTAATCCTCAAGAACACATTAATAAAGTTGTTATTCAGTTGTTCATTGTTCTTCTTAGTACCTGTGTTAAGATTCCGCATTAACACATAGTATTCATAGTCATTGTTTCTACATAGTCATTTGTATTTATACATCCTGGCTATCATCCTTTATAGGCTGCAAAGATCCATTCAGTTTATCCAGGACCTTCAAGTGGTATCAGAGCCTTGAGAAACTCTAAATAAGAAGAACAGATAAAACCAGTTATTCATCTCCAACCAACAAAACTAAACATGTCTGGAACACAAGATGAAAATCCACCACCACCACCTGCACCATCAACACAACAAACACCAACACAACAAACTCCTCATACAGTCTCAACCATCAAGCTACCTATTCTCAAAAAAAGAGAATATGATATATGGGCTATGAAGATGGAACACTATTTGGCTCATACAGACTATCCAATTTGGGAGGTTATCCAAAATGGGAATGGTCCTGTGTCAGTCACAACTGATACATCAGGACAAATTAAAATTTTGCCTCCTAAAACAGCAGAAGAAATAGTGGCCAGAGAAAGAGAAAGAAAAGCTAGGACCACCTTGCTAATGGCCATACCAGAAGATCATCTAGCAAAATTCCATAAGATGACTGATGCAAAAGAAATGTGGAATGCCATAAAATCCAGATTTGGTGGAAATGATGAATCCAAAAAGATGCAGAAGTACATCTTGAAGCAACAGTTTGAAGGATTCACTGTATCCAACACAGATGGGATTCACAAAGGCTATGAGAGATTCCAAAGTCTTCTCAGTCAGTTAGAGATTCATGGAGCAGGTGTATCTACTGAAGATGCAAATCAGAAATTTCTAAGATCTCTACCTTCTGCTTGGTTACAAGTTTCCTTAATTATGAGGAACAAACCAGGAATGGACAGTCTTAGTTTTGATGACTTATACAACAATCTAAGAGTCTTTGAAAATGATGTAAAAGGCTCTACTGCATCATCTTCCAACTTGCAAAATGTAGCATTTGTTTCTAAAAACACCAACAGTACTAATGATGTTAGTACCGCTTATGGTGTTTCCAATACTTCTGGTCATAATTCAAAGCATGAACAAACATCATCATATTCCTTGCTTGCAAGTCAATCAAGTTGTCCTCAACTGGATCATGAGGACTTAGACCAGGTTGATGAATATGACCTTGAAGAAATGGACTTAAAATGGCAAGTGGCAATGATCTCCATGAGAATAAAGAAGTTCTACAAGAAGACTGGTAGAAAGCTACAGTTTGATGCAAAAGAACCTGTTGGTTTTGATAAAACCAAAGTGGAATGCTACAACTGCCACAAAACAGGGCATTTTGCAAGAGAGTGTAGAACAAAGGAAGATAACAGGAGGAGGGATGGATGGAATCCTGGAAATAAAGATGGGAGCAGAACTGGAAAGAAAGAAGAGTCTAAAGCATTGGTGACAGTTGATGGAGAAAGTGTTGACTGGACAACTCATTCAGAAGATGATGAAAATTATGCTTTCATGGCTAGCAACAGCTCAGGATCAGACACACAGGTAAATTCCTGTTCAAATGAGTGTAAAGAGTCTTATGCTAACCTTAAAAGACTATATGATGCTCAGAGAGAGCAACTTAGTGATGCTAGCGTAGAAATAAAGGCTTATACTCAAGGTCTTAAGAAAGTTGAAGCACAGTTAGTTGCCCATCAACAAGGTCAACTTTGGTATGAACAAAAAATCAAATTTATGAAAATAGATTTAGATGATAAAACAGATGTTCTAACATACCATAAGAAATTGTTGGCTAAAGCTCAAAAAGAAAAAGATGATTTAGAAGTAATAGTAGACAAATGGAATCATTCTTCAAAAAATCTTGGTAAAATTGTAAATTATCCTATGAGTGCCAGTGATAAATTTAGGCTCGGGTATGGTGATTACAGATATAGTGGGATTTTGAGTTATGAAAATGAAGTTTTGCAAAGTGTCTTTAAGTGCAATAAAAGTGATTCTGAAAATCCAACTTTGCATAAAAGGCTTGGTAAAACATGTGAAATGCAAGCAGTACCCCCACCCATGACAGGAAATTATTTGCCCTCTGGACCTGATATTGAAATAGATGACTCACAATATACATATGGTCCAAGAAAGTCTCAACCAAGTGAATCTGAATCTCAAACAACTGAACTTGATACCTGTGACTCTAACATTAGTACAGAACCTTCTGAATTAGTGTCTGAACCAGTTGTCAATGAATCAAATATAGAAGTTCAACCTAAGGTTTGGTCTGATGCTCCTATCATTGAGGAGTATGAATCAGATAGTGATGATGAGCATGTGTGTGTACAAACTAAAGGACTTGATACACCTAGTTTTGCTAACAAGCAAGTAAAAACTCCTAGGGAAAATGTTAAGAATCAGTCTACACATAGTCAAAAACCTAAGGTTAACAACAAAGAGTTGGGGAATGGGTTTACTGAAAGAGCATGTTTTGTCTGTGGCAGTTTTAGTCATTTAATAAGAGATTGTGATTATCATGTAAAATTGGCTAAACAAGTTGAACTAAACAAACAAAATATGACTAAGGGTAATGGTACAAGGGAGAGGAAACCAACATGGAACAATGTTCAAAGGGTAAACAAACAAAATCAATTTGTTCCTTTAGCAGTACAAACAAGAACTGGAAATAATCCAGTTAATACTGCTAAAGCTAGCAGTACTAACAATTTTAGTACTGCTAGACAAAATGTTAACAGACAGACAGTACTAACTAGCACTGCTCTGAAAGTTAATACTGTTAAGCCCATTGTGAATGATGTTAGACCAGCAAATGTTTTTAACAAAACTCATTCACCATCATCAAGGCCTTTCAAAAGAACAACAGTACTAAGAACAAATTTTTCAAACCAAAAAGTTTATACTGTTAAGGTAAAAGAAGTTAGTACTGTTGGGGGAAAATGGGACACTAGCTGTAAGTCCTCATGCAGTTGTTAAATGGAGAACACCAGGATACAACAATAATATTCTCTCCAAATACAATGGTGGATCTAGCCTTAGAAATTATTCAACTTTCAAAGATCCACTAGGCAGACTCAAGCCTAAACAGGCTTGGGTCCCTAAGAGAGTCTAATCTCTTTCTTTTAAATGTGCAGGATAATCCACAAAGGAACTCCTAAAGAATATAAGGGGAATTATTGATAGTGGATGTTCCAGGCACATGACAGGGAACAAGGCTTACCTTGCTGACTTTCAAGACTTTAATGGTGGGCCTGTTGCCTTTGGAGGTAGTAAAGGCTATATTACTGGTAAAGGGAAAATAAAAACTGGTAAGTTAGATTTTGAGGATGTAAGCTTTGTGAAAGAACTTCAGCCTTTCAATCTCTTTTCTGTGTCACAAATGTGTGACAAAAAGAACAAGGTTCTGTTTACTGACACTGATCATTTAGTGGCTAGTGGAGAGAGAGCTAGTTTGGTTGAGAGGATTGGGAGTTTAAGAATGGAGTACCTAAAGGTTTGAGCCATGTTGAGTATAGAGAGAGATCGGATTGACAGTCTTCGTTGACACATGGCACTATCACTGGAGGAGTTTCGTCAGGTTCGTAGGGATCGTGATGATACTCGGAGGAGACTTAGGAGGTTGGAGTCGTATGTTGAGAGACATTTGGGTTTTCGCCCATAGACTAGTAGTACCATGATCATGTAGGACATTAGACTGATGCTTAGGTCTGGATGTTGGCAGTAGAAATAATCGTAAATCATGTACCTATTTTAGATTGGTTGTAACCGAATTATGCTTTTATTCGTGAAATGAAAAACTTGTTTTAATTCTCTCGCGTATTCATCTATATTGTTATTTACTTGTTCTAGCAAAACATGTTCTATTGTATTTTCCTATATAAACCCTATTTACCATTTATAATGGCTATATCTCATATCGAATCTCATCGTGCGTTATGTCTTGTGACATAGAACAATGACTATCACTTGCTCCGGTATGACCCCTAAAGCAATCGAGGAACTCGTTAACCGATGTGTGGAAGAAGCATTGGCTGCTCATGAGGCGAACCGTGCCGCCAATGCTCTCGAGGCTGAGAATCAAAGCTAGAACGGCAGTGACAGCGATAATGGAAATGGTGGAGATGGAAGGTCTATTGCTAGAGAATGCACACACCAAAACTTCATGAAGTGTCAACCACTCAACTTCAAGGGAACGGAAGGAGTTGTCGGATTGATAAGGTGGTTTAAGAATATGGAAACAGTGTTCCATATCAGCAATTGTCCAGAGAAATACCAACTCAAGTATGCTACTTGCACACTGTTAAACAGTGCACTAACTTGGTGGAACTCACATAAGAGGACTATTGGAGCTGAGGCTGCTTTTGCCATGTCATAAAGAGAGCTCATGAAGCTAATGACTGAAGTGTACTGCCCAAGAAACAAGATTCAAAAGATGGAATCTGAGCTATGGAACTTGACCGTGAAGAACAATGATTTGGCTGCATATACTCAGAGATTTCAAGAGTTGACTAGGATGTGCACCAAGATGGTCCTAGAGAGGAGGATCGGGTTGAGAAATTCATTGGGGGACTCCCTGATAACATTCAAGGGAATGTAATTGCTGCTAAACCTACAAGACTACAAGATGCTGTTCGAATTGCTAACAACTTAATGGACCAAAAGTTGAAGGGATCTACTGTGAAAAATGCTAAGAACAAAAGGAGATTGGAGGTCAATCAGAGAGACAACTATGGACAGCAACCACCATTTAAAAGGTCAAATGGTTGAGGTCAGAATATGGCAAGAGCCTATACGGCTGGCAACAATAAGAAGAAACCGTATAATGGACCGTTGCCTCTCTGTAACAAGTGTAAGCTTCACCATGAAGGGCCTTGCACTGTGAGATGTGGGAAGTGTAACAAGGTTAGGCATTTGACCCGGGATTGTAAGGTCACAAATCCCGCTACTTCTACTCAGAGGGGTCAAGTAGTGAATCAGAGAGTTTTAACCTGTTTCGAGTGTGGAAAGCAAGGACACTTTAGGAGTGATTGCCCAAAGCTAAAAGATCAAAACCATGGAAATAAGGCTAGAAACAAGAATGGAGTTAGTGAAGCAAGAGGAAAAGCTTATGTGTTGGGTGGAGGAGACGCTAACCCCGATTCTAATGTCGCTAAGGGTACATTTCTTCTCAATAACTATTATGCTTCTATGATTTTTGATTCGGGCGCCGATAGAAGTTTCGTGTCGACTACTATTAGTGCTTTGCTTGATATAACCCTCGATACTTTAGATGTTAGCTATGTTGTCGAATTAGCCGATGGAAGAATCTCTAAAACTAATACCATACTTAGAGGCTGTACGTTAGGATTGTTAGGTCACCCATTCAATATTGACCTAATGCCAGTAGAACTTGGTAGTTTTGACGTCATCATCGGCATGGATTGGTTAGCGAACCATCATGCGGTAATTGTTTGTGACGAAAAGATCATGCGAATTCCCTTTGGAGACGAATTTTTGATAGTTCAATGTGATAGAGACGACAAAGGAGAAAAGTTGAAGTTGAGCATTATATCGTGCACTAAAACTCAGAAATATATTAAGAGAGGTTGCCCAATTTTTCTGGCACAAGTGACGAAGAAGGAAACCGAAGACAAGTCGAAGGAGAAGCGACTTGAGGACGTGCCGACTGTACGGGACTTTCTGGAGGTTTTTCCAGAAGACTTGCCTGGATTACCGCCTACGCGACAAGTCGAATTCCAAATCGATCTGGTCCCTGGTGCTGCACCTGTGGTGCGAGCTCCGTATAGATTAGCACCATCGAAACTACAAGAATTGTCTACTCAGCTGCAAGAACTTTCTGACAAGGGATTTATAAGACCGAGTTCCTCACCCTGGGGAGCCCCAGTCTTGTTTGTCAAAAAGAAAGATGGATCTTTTCGGATGTGTATCGATTACCGTGAAATGAACAAGCTGACTGTGAAGAATCGATATCCACTTCCGAGAATCGATGACTTGTTTGATCAGTTGCAAGGATGAAGAGTCTACTCTAAGACCGACCTGAGATCTGGTTATCACTAACTCAGAGTTTGAGAGGAAAACATTCTAAATACAGCGTTTAGGACACGCTACGGTCACTATGAGTTTCAAGTGATGCCGTTTGGACTGACCAACGCACCGGTAGTATTCATGGATCTGATGAATCGGGTGTGCAAACCATACTTAGATAAATTCGTGATCATTTTTATTGATGATATCTTGATCTACTCCAAGAGTGAAGAAGAGCACACAAAACACCTTAAGTTAATCTTGGAGTTGCTTACGAAGGAGGAATTGTACGTCAAGTTTTCAAAGTGTGAATTTTGGCTGTCGAAGGTATAATTTCTTCGTCACGTGATTGATAGTGAAGGCATTTACGTGGACCCAGCTAAGATTGATTCAATCAAGGATTAGGCATCGCCCAAGACTCTAACAGAGATTCATCAATTTCTAGGTCTTGCTGGCTATTCCCGATGATTTATCAAAGGTTTCTCAAAAATTGCCAAACCTATGACGAAGCTGACTCAAAAGAACATGAAGTTTGATTGGAGTGAAAAGGCAGAAGTTGCATTTTGACTGTTGAAGTAAAAATTGTGTGGTGCACCGATTTTGGCTTTACCCAAAGGTAGTGAAAACTTCATGGTTTACTGTGATGCTTCTCGTAAAGGATTGGGCGTAATTTTGATGCAAAGGGAGAAGGTCATAGCCTATGTGTCACGCCAACTTAAGATTCATGAGAAGAATTACACTACACAAGACTTAAAGCTTGGAGCTGTAGTGTTTTCTCTCAAAATGTGGAGACATTATTTGTACGGCACAAAGTGCGTTGTGTTCACTGATCATAAAAGCTTGCAACATATTCTAGATCAGAAAGAGTTAAACATGAGACAACGTAGATGGTTAGAGCTGTTAAGCGACTACGACTGTGAGATTCGTTATCATCCGTTATGACGATTGGTCTGAACCTCCCTGTGCAGATCTTAGATGCTCAGGTTGAGGCAAGAAAGGAGGAGAATTATGGAACAGAAGATCTGTGTAGTATGATTAAGAAGCTAGAGCCACGTGCTGATGGAACGTTATGCTTGAATGGGAGAAGTTGGATACCCTATTTTGGTGACTTAAGAGAGTTTATTATGAATGAATCACATAAGTCAAAGTATTCGGTACATCCTGGATCGGACAAGATGTACTAAGATTTAAAGAAGCTGTATTGGTAGCCGAATATGAAGGCTGAGATTGCCACCTATGTCAGTAAATGTTTAACTTGTGCCAAGTCATGGCTGTACTACCAAAACATCTGTTTGTTGGTTCTACCTGTGATCCCAGTATGGAAGTGGGAGAACATTACTATAGATTTCGTTACTAAGTTGCCAAAGACGTCGTCTGGTCAAGATACAATTTAGGTAATTATAGACCGACTCATAAAGTCTGCTCATTTCTTACCAATGAAGGAAACTGACTCAATGGAGAAGTTGACGAGACAATACTTGAAGGAAATAGTCTCGAGACATGGAGTACCAGTTTTGATTATTTCTGATCGAGATAGTAAATTTACATCTCATTTTTGGCAATCGCTAAACAAAGCTCTAGGTATTCAATTGGATATGAGTACGGCTTATCACCAACCGATGGATAGTCAGAGTGAGAGAACCATCTAAACGTTGAAGGACATGTTGCGTGCTTGTGTGATTGATTTTGAGAAAGGATAGGATAGACACCTACCTTTGGTTGAGTTTTCCTACAACAACAGTTATCACCGAGTATTCAAAGAGGAGAGCTGCACCGTTGAGTGGCGCTGTCTCCTACTGGCCGGAGAGTAGAAGTATGACAAAGTTCCCCCCCGGGTAGCCCTCCTCGCTCGACGCGCTCACTCCCCCCTCCCTCCCCCACCCCACACACCCCCCCCCCCAAACAGACAATTGTGATTATTGCTTCTTGTGATGGGCTTGTGATTGGAGAGTGTGAGAGGCGCGGATGGTTCGCTTCATTGGGTGCCGGGGCGAATGTTTGTTGGGTCGCAAGTGTTTGTAACATGAAGATGAAGATTTCTTTCTGTTTGCAAGAGTGTTATTCTCAAGCTGCACGAGATAGACAGAAGAGCTACGCCGACAGGAGACGTAAGCCATTGGAATTTGAGGTTGGAGATAAAGTCATGCTAAAAGTGTTACCATGGAAAGGGGTGATACGTTTCGGCAAATGGGGGAAGTTGAACCCTCGCTATATTGGACCTTTCAAGATTCTTGATAGGGTAGGAATGCTTACGTATCGAATTGAACTCCCAGAGCAATTAAGCTGAATTCATAGCACTTTTCATGTTTCAAATCTGAAGAAGTGTTTCATAGACGAACCACTAGCTATTCCGTCATGTATCCTCGTTTTATTTCTATATTTTTAGGTAGAAAATTAGCTAATATATCTGTACCTTTAGATCACTTTCCTGTAAATAGTTTAACTAGTAAAGTTTTTTCTTTTATGATAAAGAAGGGCAAACATTTCTCAGGCAAAGTTACACCTTTGTTTGATACTATGTTGGTCCAACCAACTCAGGATGAGGGTGCTTCCTCAGAAAGACTATCTGATGAACAACCATCACCCTCCCCTGCTCCCACTAGTGAAGTCCCAAATGAGTCACTGCCTGACTCATCTTCTGCTCAACCTAGTGAGGTACCTTTTGAGCAACAACCTGACCCTTCCCCAAGACCTTCACCCAGACCTTCACCACAACCTTCACCCACTCCTATTGTTCCTGATTCAATCCCAGAACCTACTGGTGAGAATCTTGGAGATCATTCATCCAATGATACATCCCTTTCAGGGAATGAGGATGACATGACTCTCCAAAATGTCTATGATCTTTGTATCTCTTTATGTCAACAGGTTTCAGATCAAGCCAAGGAAATCAAACTCTTGAAGGCTAAGATCACAAAGCTCAAGAAGCAAGCTAAACCTGTCATCAAACATCATAGAGCATATCTGAAGAGTGTCTCATTGCATCAAAGATTCCCAAGGAACAGCTACTCAAAGAAACATAGGGTGCACAAAGAGTCTGTATCCAAACAAGGGAGGAAGAAAGCAAAAGGAGAATCATCAGTTCAAAGAGATCCTCTGTTTGATGTAATGCCTGAAGATAAAATTGATCACATGGAAACAGAAAATGCTCAAAGTGAAGGGAGGACAAGAGAAATGGTGGATGAAGACAAGGAGGTTGATGAAGATAGACTTAGTACTGAAGATGAAGTTAGTACTGACAAGGAAGGAGTTAGTACCGTCTTTGAAGGAGTTAGTACCGACTTTGAGAAAGTTAGTACTGACAGACCAAAAGTTAGTACTGACGATTCCAAGGTTAGTACTGATGAACAAGTTGAAGGTACTGAAGAACAAAGTGAGGGTACTGAAGAGATCTTTGAAAGTACTGAAGAACAAAGAGAAGGTGCTGAAGAGAAAGTTAGTACTGATGAGCAAATAAAAAGTACTGAAGATCAAGCTAAGGAAGAAATTACTACTAAAGCCTCTCAAACATCCACTCAAACACCCACTTCAATGATATTTGGTGATGATGAAACAATAGCTACACTTCTCATTAACATGAGTAAAGCCAAAGCTGCTTCTAAAGAAAAAGAGAAAGGTGTAGAGTTGAAGGATGTTGAAGAAATTGATAGACCTAGGCCTACTTCTACAAGATCACTTCTCACATTAAAGCCTCTTCCAAAGATTGATCCTAAAGACAAAGGGAAGAAGAAGATTGAAGAGGAGGATGAATCTGAAAGTGAAGATGATGATATTCCTCAAGCTGTGAAGAAATTCAAACAGCTTGAGAGTGATGAAGAAATGGCTAGGAAAATTCAAGAAGAATGGGCTGAAGAAGAAGTAAGAAACAAGATTGCTGAAGAAAAAGCAACAAATGAAGCTCTCATTAAAAACTTTGATGATATAAAGGCAAGAATTGAGGCAGACAGAATACTTGCTGAGAAGCTTCAAGAGCAAGAAAGAGAGCAGTTCACAATAGAAGAAAGAGCAAAGTTTCTTCATGATACAATTGCTGCTCAGAGAAAATTCCTTGCTAGACAAAGATCAGAGGCCATCAGAAACAAACCTCCAACCAAGAATCAATTAAGAAATCAGATGATGACCTACTTAAAGCATGTGGGGAACTTCAAACATTCTGAGTTGAAGAGTAAGAAGTTTGAAGACATACAAGCAATGTATGAAAAGGTAAAAAGGTCAGATGAAGATTTCATTGCTATTGGGTCTGTTGAAGATGATAAACTGATAACAAAAATGAATAAGAAAGATTCCTCCAAAGAAGAAGAGATCAAGAAGGAATCTAAAGTTGAAGTCAAGGAAGAGGATAAAGGAGAAGAGGATACAAGAAAGAGAAAGCACGGTACAAGGAGAAAGATGAAGTCAAGAAAAAGAAGATACATACAAGATACTTCTCAAGATGACCCATCTGACATTGAGAAAGAGAATGATGAGCTGAGATTGTGCTTGACAATAGCTCCAGATGAGGACAAGGAAGTAGACTATGAAATTCTTGACAAGAAGTTTCCAATCATTGACTGGAAGACTGAGAATCTTGGCTCTAAACCACAGTTTGATGAATCTAAAAGATCAGAAGAGATTAATATGAATGTGGTAACAAGAAGTAATGGTCAAAAGAGAAGCTTCAGCACATTGATGAGAGTGCTTTCAGTGTTTGACAGAGAAGACTTAGATGCTGTATATAAACTTGTGATGGACATATATCAAGATAAGATTCCTGAAGGTTTTGATAAAGTTCTTTGGGGAGATTTGATAGTTATGTTCAATCCAGATGAACAAGATGAGTTTTGGAACTCACAACATGAATGGAAAGTAGTCAGTTGGAAGCTGCATAGTTCCTCAGGGGTACACACTTTGATGACTGAAGAAGGTTTAGTCGTTCACATGCTAATAGAGAAGAAGTATCCTTTGAAAAAGGAAATAGTGATGCAAATGCTAAAGCTAAAATTGGAGTCTGAAGAAGAAAGTACTATGGCATTGGAATTAATACGATTTATCAAGAAGGTACTTGCTGATTTAGAATCTAAAGAATAAGACTGATGGAAGTGAGAAGGGATTGAGTGTTGGCTAACCACCACACAACAAATGGTTATCAATTCACCATGCTTAACAGGCATAAGAATTGGCTAGTCCACAAGCAAACGGCTTGAGGTAAAGACTTCTCAAATCCGTTTATGGTTTACAATTTACCAAAAATTGTAGGGTAATCAACTCACCTTGCTTCTTGGTGAAGAGTTGGCTAGTCCGAGATCAAACAGTTCTTGGTAAAGACTACTCAAATCTGTTGATAGCTGATAGTTTGCTAAAAACTATATGGTTTATCAATGCACCATGTTATGACAATGAAGCATTGGCTAGTCCAAACACAAACGGTATTTGGTAAAGACAAATCAAATCCGTTGATGGTTGACAGTTTACCAAAAACTGTATGGTAATTAACTCACCATATTCTTAGAATGAAGAGTTATCTATCCCAGAGCAAACGGCTACTGGTAAAGGAACATCAAATCCGTTAATGGCTGGTAGTTTGCCAAAAACTACAAAGCCAACTTAGTTGGATTGTAGGTAACAAGATGTTGCTGAGTAGCTGAAAAGATGTTGCTGAATTGCTGAAAAGACAAGGTTGCTGCTAAAGAAGGATAGAGTGTACAAGATTAAGAAATGATGAAGAATGTTTGGATACATCCTCTGTGCATTAAAAGAAGCTTAAAGGATTGAAGAAACATGAAGTTAAAATAGTTTAACATTCATGTTTAAGGGAGGATTGTTAGGATTAATGTTTTCTTAACTTAGTACCGACAGTACAAATAGTTAGTACTGTCAGTTATACTTAGTACCGACAGTACAAAATAGTTAGTACTGTTAGTTAGTTAGTACCGTTAGTAGAAAGTTAGTTAGTACCGTTGAGAAGATATTTAAAAGATATTTATGAGATATTTTAGAAAAAGATTTGTAAGCCTTTTAGGGTTATCCTTAGTATATAAAAGGATCACCTTTGGCATAGTTAGACATGTGTGTTGAATATATATGAACAAAGAAGTTTAGCAAATCACATATCATAGTTAGCAATCTGTAATCCTCAAAGAACACTTTAACAAAGTTGTTATTCTGTTGTTCATTGTTCTTCTTGGTACCTGTGTTAAGATTCCGCATTAACACATTGTATTCAAGTCATTGTTTCTACATAGTCGTTTGTATTTATACATCTTGGCTATCATCCTTTATAGGCTGCAAAGATCCATTCAGTTTTATATCAGGACCTTCAAGTGGTATCAGAGCTTTGAGAAACTCTGAACAAGAAGAACAGATAAAACCAGTTATTCATCTCCTACCAACAGATCTAAACATGTCTGAAACACAAGATGATAATCCACCACCACCACCTCCACCAGCAACACAACAAACACCAACACAACAAACTCCTCATACAGTCTCAACCATAAAGCTACCTATTCTCAAAAAGGGAGAATATGACATATGGGCTATGAAGATGGAACACTACCTGGCTCATACAGACTATCCAATTTGGGAGGTTATCCAAAATGGGAATGGTCCTGTGTCAGTCACAACTGATACAGCAGGACAAATTAAAATTTTGCCTCCTAAGACAGCAGAAGAAGTAGTGGTCAGAGAAAGAGAAAGAAAAGCTAGGACCACCTTGCTAATGGCCATACCAGAAGATCATCTAGCTAAATTCCATAAGATGACTGATGCAAAAGAAATGTGGAATGCTATCAAATCTAGATTTGGTGGAAATGATGAATCCAAGAAGATGCAGAAATACATCCTGAAGCAACAGTTTGAAGGATTCACTGTATCCAACTCAGATGGCATTCACAAAGGCTATGAGAAATTTCAAAGTCTACTCAGTCAGCTAGAGATTCATGGAGCAGGTGTATCTACTGAAGATGCAAATCAGAAATTTCTAAGATCTCTACCTTCTGCTTGGTTACAAGTTTCCTTAATTATGAGGAACAAACCAGGAATGGACAGTCTCAGTTTTGATGACTTGTACAACAATCTGAGAGTCTTTGAAAATGATGTAAAAGGCTCTACTGCATCATCTTCCAACTTGCAAAATGTAGCATTTGTTTCTGAAAACACAAGCAGTACTAATGATGTTAGTACCGCTTATGGTGTTTCCAATACTTCTGGTCATTATTCAAAGCATGAACAAACAACATCATCATATTCCTTGCTTGCAAGTCAATCTAGTTGTCCTCAACTGGATCATGAGGACTTAGATCAAGTGGATGAATATGACCTTGAAGAAATGGACTTAAAATGGCAAGTGGCAATGATCTCCATGAGAATAAAGAAGTTCTACAAGAAGACTGGAAGAAAGCTACAGTTTGATGCAAAAGAACCTGTTGGTTTTGATAAAACCAAAGTGGAATGCTACAACTGCCACAAAACAGGGCATTTTGCAAGAGAGTGTAGAACAAAGGAAGATAACAGAAGGAGGGATGGATGGAATCCTGGAAATAAAGATGGGAGCAGAACTGGAAAGAAAGAAGATTCTAAAGCAATGGTGACAGTTGATGGAGAATGTGTTGACTGGACAACTCATTCAGAAGATGATGAAAATTATGCTTTCATGGCAAGCAACAGCTCAGGATCAAACACACAGGTATGTTCAAATGAGTGTAAAGAGTCTTATGCTAACCTTAAAAGACTCTATGATGCTCAAAGAGAGCAACTTAGTGATGCTAGTGTAGAAATAAAGGCTTATACTCAAGGTCTTAAGAAAGTTGAAGCACAATTAGTTGCCCATCAACAAGGTCAACTTTGGTATGAACAAAAAATCAAATTTATGAAAATAGATTTAGATGATAAAACAGATGTTCTAACATACCATAAGACATTGTTGGCTAAAGCTCAAAAAGAAAAAGATGATTTAGAGGTTATAGTAGACAAATGGAATCATTCTTCAAAAAATCTTGGTAAAATTATAAATGATCATATGACTGCCAGTGATAAATTTGGGCTCGGATATGGTGACTACAGATATAGTGGGAATTTGAGTTATGAAAATGAAATTTCGCAAAGTGTCTTTAAGGGCAAAAACAGTGATTTTGAAAATCTACCTTTGCATAAAAGGCTTGCTAAAACATGTGAAATGCAAGCAGTACCCCCACCCATGACAGGGAATTATTTGCCCTCTGGACCTTCAACCAAGTGAATCTGAATCTCAAACAACTGAACTTGATACCTGTGACTCTAACATTAGTACAGAACCTTCTGAATTAGTGTCTGAACCAGTTGTCAATGAATCAAATGTAGAAGTTCAACCTAAGGTTTGGTCTGATGCTCCTATCATTGAGGAGTATGAATCAGATAGTGATGATGAGAATGTGACTGTGCAAACTAAAAGACTTGATACACCTAGTTTTGCTAACAAGCAAGTAAAAACTCCTAGGGAAAATGTTAAGAATCAGTCTACACATAGTCAAAAACCTAAGGTTAACAACAAAGAGTTGGGGCAAGGGTTTACTAAAAGAGAATGTTTTGTCTGTGGTAGTTTTAGCCATTTAATTAGAGATTGTGATTATCATGTAAAATTGGCTAAACAAGTTGAACTAAACAAACAAAATATGTCTAAGGGTAATGCAAGAGGGGAGAGGAAACCAACATGGACCAATGTTCAAAGGGTAAACAAACAAAATCAATTTGTTCCCTTAGCAGTACAAACAAAAACTGGATATACTCCAGTTAATACTGCTAAAGCTAGCGGTACTAACAATTTTAGTACTGCTAGACAAAAAGTTAACAAACAGACAGTACTAACTAGCACTGCTCTGAAAGTTAATACTGTTAAGCCCATTGTGAATGGTGTTAGACCAACAAATGTTTCTCACAAAACTCATTCACCATCATCAAGGCCTTTAAAAAAAAAAAACAGTACTAAAAACAAATTTTTCAAAACAAAAAGTTTATACTGTTAAGGTAAAAGAAGTTAGTACTGTTGGGGGAAACTGGGGGGAACTGTTGTTAGGTCCTCAGCAGGTTGTAATGGAGAACAAAGGATAACATTAATATATTTCTCCAAATACAATGGTGATCTAGCTTAGAAATTATTCAAATTTCAAAGATCCAATAGGCAGACTCAAGCCCAAACAGGCTTTGGGTCCCTAAGAGAGTTATAATCACTTCTTTTAAATGTGCAGGAAATCCACATAGAACTCTAAGAATAAAGGAATTATTGATAGTGGATCGTTCAGGCACTTGACGGGAACAAGGCTTACCTTGCTGACTTTCTAAGGACTTTAATGGTGGCCTGTTGCTTTGGAGGTAGTAAGGCTATATTACTGGTAAAGGGAAAATAAAACGGGTAAGTATAGATTTTGTGGGATGTATGCTTTGTGAAAGACAATTCAGCATTTCATCTCTTTCTGTGTCTAATGTTGTTGACAAAAAGAACAAGTTTCTCTTTACTGACTCTGAATGTCTTGTTTTGTCTCCTGATTTTAGTTAACATGATGAAAATCAAATATACTTAAAGTCCCAGACAAAACAATATGTACAGTTTCAATTTAGAGAACATTGTTCCTTTAGGAGGTTTGGCTTGTTTAATTGCAAAGGCTACAACTGATGAATCTAACTTATGGCATAGGAGGTTGGGTCATGTTAATTTCAAAAACCTAAACAGACTTGTGAAGGGAAACCTTGTAAGAGGTTTACCTACAAAGCTTTTTCAAAAGGACAACTCTTGTGTTGACTTGTCAGAAAGGAAAAGCAACACTAAGCTTCTTGTTAAGGCCAACTTAGTAGCTCTATTAGCCACACCTACAAAACTACTTCATATGATTGTTTGGACCTACCATTTGTCAGGTGCATAATCATAAGAACTAGTGTTTGGTTATCATGATGATTTTAAGCAGATTTTGTTAGACATTTTTCTTAAGAACTAAGGATGAAACTAGTGCCATCCTTAAAGACTTTATAAGACAAATAGAAAACCAATTGAATCAAAAGGTTAAAATTATTAGATGTGATAATGGAACAGAATTTAAAAACAGGGATATTATTGATTTCTGTGGGTTAAAAGGGATCAAGGATGGATACAGCAATCCCAGAATCACAACAAATGGAGTTGCTGAGAGAAAGAAACAGGACCTTATTGAGGCAGCAAGGACATGCTTGCAGTTCATTTTTACCTAACACTTTTTGGGCTGAAGCAGTTAGTGATGCTTGTTATGTTTAACGGGTTATTAGTGTCCAAGCCTCATATTAAGACCCCTTATGAACTTTTTTTTACCTGGTTAAAAACCACCAATTATAAGTTATATATAGACCTTTTGGGTGCATTGGCTGACATCTTGAAAACAATGACCACTTGGCAAGATTTGTTGGAAAATTGTTGAGGGATTTTTGTTGGGTTTCTCTACAAAGCAAGTGCTTTTAGAGTATATAATTTAGTTAACCAAGAGTTGAAAGAAAACCCGCACATTAAACTTCTTAGAGACAAAACCTAATGTTGGGGAAAGGACCATCTTGGCTTTTTGACCTTGATTATTTGACTGATTCTATGAACTATCAATCTGTTAGATCAGAGAATCAAGCTAACCTTCATGCATGTCAACAAGAATCTAACCAACAAACAGGCACAAAAGATAAGATTGATGCAGGGGATTCTGAAAAAGAAGATGAATCTGCTCAAGACTGCTTTGAACTGCCAATATGGCATTCCTATTCTTCAACAAACCCATTTGCTTCAAAATCAGATAAAAAGAAATGAGGTCCAAGAGAGGAAGAACAAGTCTTTCTGGATGATCTTGCCATAGACTTAAAGGAAGAAAAAGGAACTAATGAGGAAGCTGAAGCTCACAGGAAGATATAGAACAAGAAAACTGAGAACTTGGTTTACTCAGCTAGGAAGCTGCTAAGTCTAGCAGTACAACATTTTTAGTACGTTAGCACAACAGCTAAAGCTAGCGGTACTAACTTTGTTAATACCGTTAGCATACCGGTTAGTACTGCCAATGCAAATGAGGGACTATCTCTTTCTAAAACAACAAATTCCTAAAAAGATGACAATGAAATACCTCCACTTGAGGATATTCATGAAGATACTACTGATGGTATCTTTACACATTCATCTTTCTGATTGATGAGGGTGCAGAGGCTGACTTCATAATTTGGAAAACAGTTGTGAATGTTTGTCCTATTTCCCACATCACGATGTAAATCTCTTCATCTTCAAACACCTATTCTCAGAAGATCCAACACTCAGTTAGTCAAACAAATGAAGCTAGAGTAAACTAAAAGTCTGGAAGCTCATGCTTTTGTTAGTATGTTCAAACGCAAAGGAGAACACAATCATAAGGACTTTATTCATTGTTTATTTGCTTGTTTTTCTATCTCAACAATGAACCCAAGAAGATTTCAGAAGCTCTTGAAGTATGAAAGCTGGTTGATGCGTATGAAGAGAAGGAATTTTGCTGTTTGAGATTCAAAAGGTTTGGATATAGTAGATTTGCCTGATGGGAAAATAGGCTATCGGTACAAAGTGGGTGTACCGAAATAAGAGGATGAAAGAGGAGTGGTTGTCAGGAACAAAGCTAGATTGGTTTCCTCAGGGACACAGGCAGATGGGGGGAGGGGCAAAAAATTAAAAGGGGGGGGGGGGGGGGGTGGGGGGGGGGGGGGGGGGAACTATAATGAAGTTTTGCTCCTGTAGCTAGGCTTGAAGCCATAGGATCTTTTTAGATTTTGCCTCATATATGGGCTTTTTTTGTCTTTCAGATGGATGTGAAAGTGCAATCTCTTGGCAAGATTGATGAAGAGGTATATGTATCTCAACCACTAGGTTTCCTAGATCCTAAGTCTCCTATGAAAGTCTACAAAGTGCTTAAAGCTCTGTATGGGTTACATCAAGCTCCCAAAGCTTGGTATGCTACTTTATCCACTTTCTTGTTAAAGAATGGATAATGATGAGGGGACAATTGACAAAATCTCTTTTCCTAAAGAAGGACAACATGATCTCCATTTTAGTTCACAGTCTATTGTGGGGGATGATTATCTTTGGGTCTACAAAGTATTCTTGGTGTTGTTGAGTTTGAGGCATGATGAAGAGTAGATTTCAGATGAGTTCAATGGGAGAGCACTTTCTTTATTGGTCTATAAGTCAAACAGAAACCAATATGGATATATTTATTAGCAAGATAAGTATGGTGCTGAAATCCTGATGAAGTATGACTTTGCAAGTGTTAAGGTTTGCCTGTAAGCAATTGAGACTCAGAAGCCTTTAGTCAAAGATGAGGAAGCCAGTGATGTGTTGTTCATCTCTATAGGTAAATGAATTCGGCTCCTTAATGTTAGTGACTGCTTCTAGGCTGACATTATGTTTGAGTCTGGCTTGTTTTGGTTTCAAAGTCACTCAAAGACCTTCATTTAAGTGCTGTTAAAAGAATCTTAGGTACCTAAAGGGAAAACCCAACTGGGCCTTGGTATCCTAGAGGAACTCTTCTTTGACTTTGGAATCCTACTCAGATAGTGATTATGCTGAGCAAATCTTGACAGGAAATCCACAATAAAAAAATCAAAACAGGAGGTTGTCAATCTTTGGCAGGAGGACTCAGTACTTGGCAATGCAAAAAGTCATACCATTGTGGCCACTTCTTACAAAAGAAGCTGAATATGTTTGCTGCGCAAGAATGCTGTGGGTAAAGTTTTATTGTATTCAAAATCAAATGTTAGGACTAATGGGTTCAAACTTCATGAACACAAAGATCTACATTGATAATGAAGCACATTGAGCGCATTGTAAAGAACCCAGTATATCATTCGAAGACAAGCATATGCTATTAGGACACAACTTCATAAGAGTTGCATATGGAAGAAACTCATACATGTGCTTTTAGATCAACACTGATGACAATAAGCTGATACTACTAACCAAGGGCATTGATGTTAGCCGATTTCAGTTCTTGGTTGTATCAATTGGGATGATAAATCCATAACCTACATTGGTTAAAGGAAGACAATATGAATGAGTCATCTGTGGATGAAAGCGATAAAATACACAGCATTGGAGAGGTGTGTACCAGGTTTACATGAATCACAAAGCATACTCTTCAACAAGCTAAAACACACCATGGCAAATCAAACTTGTTTCAAGAAACCCCTACAACCTAATGCTCCACCTTTCTAACCATCAAGATTCAACCACCATCATGCAAGCAGATCAAACTGTACCAACAAGTGGTTCATACACTTTTAGGTAGCAACTAGACCAAGAAACAGTGTTGTACCTAATCGTAAACCTAAGGACAAACCATGTTTTAACAAGAGTTCAAAAAGGTTGTTTATTAAGAAACAACATCATTGTGAGAGTTGGCTGTTGTTCAAGAGTAAGAAGATTGCTCAAGTTGTTCGTGCTTGGATTAAGAGTAAGAATTCTCTTGTGAAGCATTTTGAAGACATGAGATTATGTAGACCTTCCAAAGAGTATTTCCAGGTGTGGTTCAAACCACCAAGAGACGTGTCTATGTCATGTGTGACAACAAAGAGGTGTATACCAGGTTAAATTGGTTAGTATGGTTGATGACGAAGGAAGATCGCGGTAGGCGTTTCACATTATCAACTAGTTTAAAGCAAGCAATTTCAGATTAGAGATTTAGTATGCTTTTAAACTAAGTACTACTATTAGTAGAAATATTAGCAAATAGTTAGAGTTGTATAGTTTTTTAAGTTATAGATACATATTAACTAGAAGTGATGCTTGTCAACGCCTTAAGAAGATGAAGAGAGTCACTGAGAAGAGTTGCTGAAGGTGCTGAAACATTCCTGATACTTACATTGTTCATTCTTTGTTTGGACAAAGTTAGTACCGACCATGCAAAGTTAGTACCGCTGGGCAAAGTTTGTACCGCTAAAGAGACGTTGAAGAAAAATACCGCCAAGGGTACAAAGTGTAAATTGGAACGTTTTCTTTAAAATTAGGTCACCCAAACCTATAAGAATCCATCTCAATCGCACACTTACTCAAGCAATCTCTCTAACTGTCATTCATCATTACAAGCCCTAATCTCTCTTACCGACGATCTCTCTCTTCTAAGCATAATGGCTGCTCTTGAGTCCTGTCCTAAGCACAACATGATCACATACTTGAAAAGATTGATGGGAATGTCGAGTTTCATAAAGTCATTGTATTTTTCGAAAAGTTATATCTATCATGCGATCACTGTAAGTCGTGTTGTTTCACCATATTCGTTGTACAGTTTTAGACGTCTTACTAAGTCCAAAACATTCAACAATGTTTGGCAATAACTGCCAAAGTAGCTGCAAGTTTGTGTCTATCTTGAGGCATCAATTCGAAATGATCTTTATTTTGCATGATGCTTGATGGGATAGACTCATTACCAAATCAAGCTATCTTTAATGCTATTCAGCTTATGGGATATGAAGGGGATTTAACTGTGTTAACATTTAATAAAGCTTTGTTTTCACCCCAATGGAGGTTTCTATTTCACACAATTAATCATTGTTTAGTTCCAAAAGTACCTCTTGGGTTTCAATTCTACAAATATTGCCGCTGCTGTAAATTTGTTTCATCAAATTCAAAAGTATAATTTTTCTAAATTAATTTTTGATGGTATGCTTAGACATCTAGAGGCTAAGAAGAAGTTTGTTATGTATCCTCGTTTTATTTCTATATTTTTAGATAGACAATTAGCTAATATATCTGTTCCTTTAGATCACTTTCCTGTAAATTGTTTAACTAGTAAAGTTTTCTCTTTTATGATTAAGAAGGGCAAACATTTCTCAGGCAAAGTTACACCTTTGTTTGATACTATGTTGGTCCAACCAACTCAGGATGAGGGTGCTTCCTCAGAAAGACTATCTGATGAACAACCATCACCCTCCCCTGCTCCCACTAGTGAAGTCCCAAATGAGTCACTAAATGACTCATCTTCTGCTCAACCTAGTGAGGTACCTTTTGAACAACAACCTGACCCTTCCCCAAGACCTTCCCCAAGACCTTCACCCAGACCTTCACCAAGAACTTCACCCACTCCTATTGTTCCTGATTCAATCCAGAAAACCTACTGGTAGAATTTGGGAGATCATTCATCCAATGATATATCCCTTCAGGAATGAGGATGATAAATGACACTCCCAAATGTCTAGATTTGTATCTCTTTATGTAAACAGTTTTAGATCAAGCCAAGAAAATAACTCTTGAAGGCTAAGCATCACAATGCTCAAGAGCAAGCTAACCTGTCATCAACATTTCTCAGGATATGTCATGCTTGTCTTCTTGAGCATTGAGATGATCTATGCTAGGTCCATTAGAGTCTATTAGCGTGTACTGACAGAAGTAATTCACCACCCTTGCACCAGAGCAATACTCAGCATGTGTAGACTCAATTCCCGAGCATAAGTCGCCACGATCTCCACTCCTCACACTAGATCAACACACTACTCGCGCATGCACAATAAGAGCCTCTGCTATCCAATCAATGGGAGCGGATGTTGCAACAAAAAGGAGATCATCAGAGTTCAAGAGATCCTTGTTTGATGTTATGCCTTTGAAGATAGATTGATCACATGGATAACAACAAAAAATCGACTCCAAGATCGCGCCACCAAGCACGAGGGTAGGACAAGAGAAAAGGAGGATTGAGAGGGATAATGCTAAGTACTGAGATGTAGTTAGTACGACAAAGAAAAGAGTTTAAAGAACGAGGTTTAGTACCGACTTTGAAAAAGTTAGTACCGACAAGCCAAAAGTTAGTACTGATGGATCCAAAGTTAGTACTGAAGAACAAAATGAAGGTACTGAAGAGATCTTTTTGAATGGTACATGGAAAGCAAAGTGAATAGTATGTAGAGATAGGAAGAAAGTACTGATGGGGCAAATAGAAGGTACTGAAGATCAATCTAAGGAAGAAATTGCAACTCCAGCTTCTCAAACATCCACTCAAACACCACATCTATGATATTTTGGTGTTGATGGAAACAATAGCTACACTTTTCATCAATTGAGTTAAAGCCAAAGCTGCTTCTAGAAAAAGAGAAAGGTGTTGTAGAGTTGAAGATATTGAAGAAATGAAGAACCTAGTCCTACTTCTCAAAGATCACTTCCATATTAAAACCTCTTTTAAAGATTGATCCAAAAGACAAGGGAAAAGTATGATTGAGAGGAGGATGAATCTGAAAGTGATGATGATGCTGATATTCCTCAAGCTGTGAGGAAATTCAATCAGTTTGAGAGTGATGAAGAAAGTTGGAAGGAAAGTTCAAGAAGAATGGGTAAGCTAAGAGGAGAGAAATAGTATTGCTGAAGGAAGAAGCAACAAATGAATGCTCTATTTAAAAACTTTTGATGATATAAATGCAAGAATTGAGCTGACAGAATTCTAGCTCCGAGAAGCTTCAAGAGCAAGAACAGAGCAGTTAACAATAGAAGAAAGAGCAATAGTTCTTATGATCAAGTGCTGCTAGAGAAAATGCCTTGTCAACAAAGTTCAGAGGCCATAAGAAAACAGACCTCCAACCAAAAATCAATTTAAGAAATCAGATGATGACCTACTTAAGCATAGTGGGGAAATTCAAACATTCTGAGTTTGAAAAGTTAAAAGTTTGAAGAATGAAGCAATGTTATGATAAGTAAAAGGTTCAGGATGAAAGTTTTCATTTGCTATTGGGTTGTTGAGATGAAAGCCTAATCAAAAGGAATGAATAAGAAAGATGCATCCAAAGGAGAAGAGATCAAGAAGGAATTCAAAGGAGTAGTTAAGGAAGAGGATTTGAAGGAGAGAAGATGAAGACAAGGAAAGTGAAAAGCACTGGTACAAGGAAAAAGATGAAGTCAAGAAAATGAAGATTCAAACAAGATATTTCAAGATGCCCTATTTGGACATTGAGAAAAGAATGATTGAGCGAGATTTGCTTGACAATAAATCCAGATGAGGATAAGGAAGTAGATTAGAAATTCTTGACATGAAGTATCCGTCATTGTGGAAAGACTCATAATTTTGGCACTAAACCACAGCTTGATGAATCTAAAAGATCAGAAGAAATAAATTTGAATGTGGTAACAAGAAGTAATGGTCAAAAGAGATACTTCAGCACATTGATGACAGTGCTTTCAGTGTTTGACAGAGAAGATTTAGATGCTGTATATAGACTTGTGATGGACATATATCAAGATAGATTTTCCCTGAAAAAAAAAAGGTTTTGATAAAGTTCTTTGGGGAGATTTGTTAGTTATGTTCAATCCAGATGAACAAGATGAGTTTTGGAACTCACAGCATGAATGGAAAGTAGTCAGTTGGAAGTTGCACAGTTCCTCAGGGGTACACACTTTGATGTAAATGGAAGGAGGATTAGGTCGTTCAATGCTAATAGGAGAGTATCCTTTTTGAAAAAAGGGAAATATGGTGCAAAAGATGATTAAGCTAAAATTGGAGTCTGAAGAAGAGAGTAACAATGGCATTGGAAATTGATACGATTTATCCAGAAGGTACTTGCTGATTTAGAATTAATGATAAGATGTGGAAATGAGAAGGGAGATTGAGTGTTGGTTTAACCACCAACAACAAATGGTTATCAATACGTCCATGCTTAACAGGCATAAGAATTGGCTAGTCCACAAGCAAACGGCTTGGGGTAAAGACTTCTCAAATCCGTTTATGGTTTACAATTTACCAAAAATTGTAGGGTTATCAACTCACCTTGCTTCTTGGTGAAGAGTTGGCTAGTCCAAGATCAAACAGTTCTTGGTAAAGACTACTCAAATCTGTTGATAGCTGATAGTTTGCTAAAAACTATATGGTTTATCAATGCACCATGTTATGACAATGAAGCATTGGCTTAGTCCAAACACAAATTGGTATTTGGTAATAAAGACAAAATCATATTCCAGTTGATGGTGACAGTTTACAATAAGACTGTATGGAATTTAACCTTAGCACAATATCTTAGATGAAGAGGTATTCTATCCCAGAGCAAACGACTACAATAGTAAAGGAACATCAAATCGTTATTGGTGGTAGTTTGCAAAAAACTTACAAAGCATCTTAGTTGGATTGTAGGTAAAAAGATGTTGCTGAGTAGCTGAAAAGATGTTGCTGAATTGCTAAAGAGACAAGGTTGCTGCTAAAGAAGGATAGAGTGTACAAAATTAAGAAATGATGACGAATGTTTGGATACATCCTCTGTGCGTTAAAAGAAGCTTAAAGGACCATCAAGTTCTTAAAGGATTGAAGAAACATGAAGTTAAAATAGTTTAACATTCATGTTTAAGGGTAGGATTGTTAGGGGATTAATGTTTTTTAAACTTAGTACCCGACAGTACAAATAGTTAGTACTGGTCAGTTATACTTTGTTTACGACAATACAAAGTAGTAAGTACTGTTAGTTAGTTAGTACCGTTAGTAGAAAGTTAGTTAGTACCGTTAAGAAGATATTTAAAAGATATTTATGAGATATTTTAGAAAAAGATTTGTAAGCCTTTTAGGGTTATCCTTAGTATATAAAAGGATCACCTTTGGCATAGTTAGACACGTGTGTGTTGAATATATATGAACAAAGAAGTTTAGCAAATCATATATCATAGTTAGCAATCTGTAATCTTCAAGAACACTTTAATAAAGTTGTTATTCAGTTGTTCATTGTTCTTCTTGGTACCTGTGTTAAGATTCCGCATTAACACATAGTATTCATAGTCATTGTTTCTACATAGTCGTTTGTATTTATACATCTTGGCTATCATCCTTTATAGGCTGCAAAGATCCATTCAGTTTTATCAGGACCTTCAAATTTCCTTGGTTCGGAGGTGGTGAAGGATCACTATTAAGGAGTTCTTCGAGAATAAAAATGTCCCTTTCTGGGTCATAATAGGATTCATCAACTTCTGGTGAAGTTGGATCGTCGGTTGGCAAGAAAGCACAGTTCTTCTAGGAATGTTGAAAATCATATCCCGGAAAGGAGTGAGAGTAGTCGAAGAATTTGAATACTACGGGTATATCTGGGAGTAGGATTGCAATGGCGATCACGTCTGAAAAATCCTAGAAAATTCCTGAAGATAACTTCCTACAGCTAATTCAACAAACGTCAATTCGTCGCCGTCATTGCATTATAATTATACGAGTATCTCGAAGTTTGATCAAGATGATAAGTAATGGCCTCATTGTTTCTCGAAGGGTTAAATTACCTTCGGTACACGTCTATCCAAAGCACGCTGTCTTAAGAAAATACCTCCTGAGAATTAAAGGTACTCGAGGGTCTGGTTCAAAATCTACGACTACGAAGTCGGTTGGAAACTGGAATACACCAACTTTAACGTTGACATCTTTAGCAATACCGATTGGTCGTGAGATCGAACGGTCCGCTAGTTTTAGTGTCATGCACGTCGGAGTCAGGTTTGGAAGGTTAAACTTTTTCCATATGGAAAATGGCATGAGATTTATGCTTGCGCCAAGATTGGCCAAGGCTAAGCACTCATCCATTCTGGGAAATTTACATGGAATAAGGAATCTGCCGGGGTCACCAAGTTTTTCGGGTAACTTGTTAAGTATGACTATCGAGCAAGCCATCTCACTAAGCTTTTATTTATTTACAATTAAGTCTTTAAGAGTTGAAGCAAATTTGGGCATAAGAGTCAAAGCATCCATGAAACTAATTTCAAAACTCATATCTTTAAAGATTTCGTAGAATTACTCTTTTTGTTCGTCAGCGTTTTCACGCCGCATCTCATCATTTCGCCTAGAAGGATAAGGGATTGACGGTTTTGGGTTAGGCATCGGTGCACTAATTGGAGCATCAATTGGCTCAAAAACTAGATTTTGGTTTTCAACTGGGACAACCGGAGGTTGGACGTCTTCGGTAATTCCGTTATTAGTAGGAAAAATTGTGTCCTTTGTCACCTCGGTTCTACGTTCCACTATCTTAGGAGAAGAAGTAGGAATCGTAGGTCCTTTATAAGCAACACCACTTCTGGTAGTAATACCCTTCAAGTCTTCCTTCGGGTTAGTAACTATGTTACTTGGAAGAGAACCTGAATTCGAAGACGAAGCGGTATTGGAATTTATGAACTTAGAAAGCATTTCTATCAAATTTGTCATTTGGTTTTGTAAACATTGGCCTTGATTTTGCATATTTCTCAATACAACATCATTAGCCTTGACATAATTCTCAAAATCGGTCTTTCAAACACCTTGCATTTGCTGAGCAGGAGCTTGATAAGGTTGAGCTTGGTAAACTGGTGGTTGACTAGTTGGAGGTTGATACACTTGTCCTTGGTAGAAATTATTTCCACGGTTTTGATTGAAATTGGTTCCTCGATTTTGGTTGAAATTATTTCCTTGATTCTGATTGAAACGGTTTTGATTGTTTTGAATCGGAGGAAAACCAGGAGGTCGGATTTGGTTTGCAACCATCGGAGGTCTAGAATTGGTATTTCCTTGATTAAAATTGGCTGCACCAGCTTGTGAAACGTACTCTTGGATGTTGTCTCGATACATGTTGCCATCGGTGGCTGGACAATTTCTATAAGAATGAGCACCTCCACAAGTTACACAACTCTGCTCGACCGCTTTTACGGGTACGGGAGCTTGGGCTTTTTGTTTGTCGATAAGCATAGTCTTCATCATATTCTTAAGTTCAGAAACTTCGGTTGTAAGAGCAACAACATCTGGTGAAATTTTCCGGGGGTAGTTTTGTATTGAACTACTTTAGCAACGAATGCTTGTTTCGTTGAATTACGAACTAGGATTTACTCTCGATAATTCTCAAGCATTCACGAGGCATCTTATCCAAAAAGTTTCCACCCGTGGCAAAAATATTCAATGAATCTTGATCATTGCTTTCAAAGCATTGTAGAAAACGTATCTAGTTTATGTAATTTTGAAAAATCCGTGTGTTGTAGGGCTATGATCAAGAAGATCACTGGAAATCGGACCCAAGCCTCGTAAAAACGTATTCGTTTTAAAATCTATGTTGAATGAAAATCTCGTGATTTCATTTCGCAGATTTGTCGTTTTTGAAGGAGGATGAATTGATTAATGAATTTTAAAACAAGGTTATCCATGTCAAAATTGATCGAGGAGGTTCTTTTTTTTGCCAAAATTCGGGCTAACTTCAAGAGGAAAATAGAAAAAGCATAAGCTTTAAGTGACGTGCTCGGGATGTCCGGAAATTCTCAATCGATGAGGTAATCTTATTGAAATAAACGGATAGTGAGCTGAGGATTCTCTTTATTCATGTCAGAAAATAAAATCAGTTTGTTTTGAACATGATTGAGCAAACCTTGCTTAACTCAATAATTAGCATTGATTTCGGGGAATTACGATTCATCTCGTACCCCTCGTGGGGTGCTAGGAGCAATTGTGACATAGTCGGTTAATTAGCCTTTTCATTCGGAACTATGGGAGGATTAACAAAAGGGTCTTCTAAATGAAATGGTTCTACAACAGCCGGTGGAGCTTGTTGTTGACGGTACGGTTGCGGGTTTGAGAACGAGTGCGCATGCACAAAGTAAAAAAAGAAAATTTAAACTAATTTTTTAATTTTTTAATTTTTTTTATATTATTTTTTTTCTTTTTTTTTAACAAACTATTTTAACGGATAACGAGAAGACAACTTAAACCAAATAATCAAATTTACTTCACGGTAGCTCTTAAAATTTTTACTTTTTAAGGTGAGCCGTATTTCGTAAATGACACAAATGGTAAGTTTTTAAATCTTTGATTCAAGTTGGGAACCTACTAATGGATAATACCTCAATTGAAGGTATTATTTGTTGGTGTTCTTTTACCAACTTTGTTTATTTATTTATTTATTTATTATATGATAATTATACTAAAAGAAAAGAAAAATATTTTTTTACTTTTTATATTTTACTTTTTTTATATTTTTGATTTTTTTAACAAAAACAAAACTTTCAAAAACAAAAGGGTCTTCAAATCACGATCAACAAACTTCAAACGAGAGAATCTTAATCACAAATCCTCGGTGCGACGCAAACAAAAATGATATAGCAATTCCTTACGCGTAAAATTAGATAATATATAATATGATGGAAACTTACCATAGTATCCTTGAGGAAACAAGGTTAGGAAAGGAAAATCTTCACAAATATATTTTATTGTAATAATTACGTTTATTAACGGAAGTATGATTCCAGGGTCGTTTCCCCAACGCTTTATAAAATTGAACCACGTTCTTGTTTGGGACAATGGATTTGATATTAAACAAAGATTGATGTGATTATCTATATCTACTAATGAAAATTAAACAATTAAAATAGCAAACAACAGAAATTAATTGCACAAAAACAATGAAACGGGAACGGAAGAAAACGGGACAATATGCAATAAGGCAAGATTAACTCCTATGGATGCAAATAAAATTTCTAAACCTAAATTAAAACAAAAGAAAGTTTTTAAGAAAAAGATTTTTTTATTTTTTTTTGTATTTATTATGAATTAAAAAACTAATTTAATTTTTTAAATCTAGAAATAGGCAACATTAAATCCTAAAAATTCTAAAAAAAATGATTTTTATACTTAGAAAAGTCTAAAATATTATAAAAACTCGGAAAACTATTTTTAACTACTTTTTATATTAAAATCCTATTTTATATAACTAATCTAAAAAGTGAAAAATGAAATTAAAAATCTAAAGAGGTTAAAAATGGATTTTAAGCATGTAAAACCTAAATGTAATATTCTAAATCTAAAACACTATTTTTTTTTGTATTTTTAAAACTAATTTTTATTTTTATGTATTTTCGAATTATTTTTTAAAGAAAAATGATTTAAAATTAAAAATAGAGAGAAAATACCAAAAAAAAAAAATTTCACAAAAGTCTAAAGTTAACAATGAATAAGGTGAAAAATAGAAAAAAAACCCCAGCTATATCTAATTCAGGTAAGGGGAAAAAAAGCATAAGCTATTGGCTTAAATTGGGCTTTAAGGCCCAAAAAGTGTGTTAACAATTTTAAATGGAAAGGAGACTTGGGTTGGATTGAGCAATTAAAAGCACATGGTTATAATATGGTTATTATGCAGGAGTACGTAGGTCAAACCCCACCCTTACTCTTTTGTATTTTTTTTTATTTTTGAAAATTTATAATGAAAAGATGTAATAAATAAGAATAAACATTTTTAATAAAACATTATAGCTTAAAAAAAAAAGTCCTAAATAAGCTGAAGGAAAAAGCTAAAAATGATTGTGACAGTTTGAGATGATCATATTGATTTGTTTTTTTGATATTGTGTTGTTTTTTGTCATTGTTGTGGTTTCTTTGTTTTTGTGTCCTTTGTTCGTTTTTTGAAGTTTGTGGGTTTTTGATTGACAGTTACTTAAAATTATGTTTTTGGCCTTTTTAAATTTTTTTTAAAGTCTAAAAAGCTAACTAAAAAGCAATACTAATGAAATTATTAGCTATTATTACTAAGCTATCTAATGAGCTTACCATGGAAAAAGAAATAAGCAAAAGGGCATAGCTATAAGCTGAATCTCAATTAAGCATCTAAATTGAAAAAAGCAGCCAAAAAAGACCTCTTAAGCTCACTTTGAGCTTAAATTAAGTATTCATATAAGCACTCTAGAAGAGAAACTTAATTTTTCTGATAATCTGGCTTAAATGCTAAATAATACTGCTTTTTGAAAGAGGTTTTTTACTTATACAAGAGTTATGGAAAAAGCACTAGAAATAGGCATTATATATCAGCATCTGATGAGTTTTGTTTTGAAATGTTAAAAAACAAAATTTCAATTTTCTCAGCTTTTACACAGATTGTGAATGACATGTTTTGAAAAAAGCAATTTGATAAAGTTGATTTATGACCTAAGATCTAATAATGCTGATGAAAATTAAAAACCTAAAAAGCTCTTTATCCTACTTAAAATTAGACTAGAAAATGACCTCTTTTATTTTTCTATCTGATGTTGTGTGCATACAAAATGACCAAAGCTCTTATTCTTTTTAGTTGCTAGACTATTGACTTATTCTTAAAGTGCATAAACTCCAAAATTTAAACTAAAAACACCTTATGCAATAACTTGTTAATGATTTGAGCTCTTTGTAATGTACACTACACTCGACAAAAACTTAATCCTATCTTTAACCTAACTTATGAAATTAATATACCTATTCTAGCTTATGAATATTCTTTAAACAAACTTATAATAAGCTTTAATGCAATTACTAAAACCTCCCAGGCACAAACAGTACTAACTTGTATTTATTACTGTTGTTGCCTAAACCCTTTAAAGTTCTTAAAATCCATTTAACCTTATTTTAGCTTGCAATTTTGAAATCTAATGAATAATTTTCAAAGACCAGATATCAAACAAACTTTAACAGACCTAATGAGCTTATTTCAACAATCTCTAAAGCCAGAATTTAAGATTTAAAGCCTATGCTAATGTTGTTTGGTTTTTTTTGACAGTTTATATAAAATAGATTAAAACTAAAATTTAAACTATGAAAATGTAAACTAAAAGCATATAGCAAACATATTAAGCATATCTAAGCTAACACTAACAATAATAAGCAAGCAATAAGCTAAGCAAATTTATACTAGGAAATCTAAAATAGCAAGAGTAAATGGAAACTTACAAGTTGCCTTAGCTAAACAAAGGCTTATAAGGCTCAAAGAGCTTATCAACAGCTCTAGCTTATCAATGATAAGCTAGTAAAAGTCCATATAAGCCCTTCCAGGTTAAGCTCATCTTCTTTAAGTCCAAAATCCATAAGCAAGGGTTAATTATCTGATTTTAAGGTTCTAATAGATTAGATGATTAATTAAACTCAAATCTAAGCTTAGAGACTTAGATGAGCTTTTATAAGCTTATGAAAGAGTTAAGAGCTTAATAAGAAAATTTGTATTATGTAGAAAAAGACTGATTACAATACTTGAATTTAGAAATTACATTAAGAGATCACTAGCTTAAAACATTTTTGAAAGAAAAATTACATAAGCTAAATAAGCTGAAAAATGAAAAAAAACTCTACCTAATTAGTGTGAATGTGAGGCTTTATATAGCCCTCAGCTGAAGCTTCTAGGTCCTGGCAGCAAACTCCTTTCTTCTTTCTTGGCCCTTGATTCCTTTCCCAATCATTGGATGCTTATTTGTGGCCATTGGATTGGATTTTGAGCACACGGATTGCCAACGTGGCAATCCGTGTGTCATATGCCTTTGTGCTTCTTTTATGAGTACAAATAGTGCAAATTTTCTGTCCTTGATGTGCTACTTAATGCAACAAAATTATTTCTACGGCATTTTTGAAAATATAAACGTCGATGCCTTACGTAGAATTCACCGGTTCTTTGTAAACGTCACATAATTTACGAATGTAAGCACTAATTCTCCCGGTTAGTCATGAATTCATATCTCAACATAAAAATGAAAATTATAATTAATACTCGAGAAATAAATAACGATATGAAATTGACGAATTGTCACAATTCACAATGACGATGGAAATCCTTCTAGAGCCAACATCATACAAGCTCTGCGATAGGTGAATTGTGAGATCCTATATGGATCGAACTTGTGATACTGGACATCGATTCGTTCCATCTTATGAATTGACGGATGAATTTTGAAAAAAGATAAAACTGTTGGTGTGTTATAAAAACCGTTTGCATCTTAACACACCGACTAATTTTCTTAAAATTAATTTTCAATCTTATGTCCATAGGAAGCCTCACAAGGGTATATGGACATAGGAAAGCTGAACATGAATTGATGACTTAATCAAGAAGATAGTAACTTACTGGTTCACTCTTACCGTGTTGTCTGCTTTGAGACGCTCCAGTAATGAGAACGGCTAGTACAGCTGCGAAACCCTGTCAAGGAGATTCTTCGGAATTCTACCTGATCACATGCAGTATTTATACTGATCAACGGGGAACCGTGGTTATTGCAACCATATTCGACAAAGTGACAAAGATACTTTCGTCCATACATGTTGATTATAACTAACCCTTTCATGTAGGTAAAACCCGATGGTCGCAACAATTGGATTAAGATAAGTCAAGATTCATAGCCACATGCTCATACTCGATCGACATGCATAAAGACATCATGAAAGCTCAAGTACATGTTTCAAGACTTCCGCTACTCTGATACCGCACGTCCTTCTTGAAGCGACGAAGTGTTAAAGTTTAAGAACTTCAAGAAAGATGTTTTATTCAAGCTTTCAATCTCAAGAAAAGTATGAGCATATCGGTCCGAAAGTCACAAGTACACAAGACGATGAAAATATCACAAGATGATGATAAGAGATTATGCTTGGTTGATGATCTCAAAGAAGTTCAAGTTCACATACAAGTTAAGATTGAAGGAACAAACTCAAGCCTAAAGTCAAAGATCACTACAACATATCATAAGTTAATGTTTGAAGTTTAAAGACTACGACCTCAAGACTGAAGACAAGCATAGTATGTTAGGATTAACCATTTTGTAAAATGGAGTGACCTCCCTTAGGGGGAGATTGTTAGAAATACAAAAAGTATTGCTCACTTCCATAATATCATAAGACAAGCTCGTAGTATAGTTTTTGGAACCTTGATAAGGTAGAAATGCCTAAGGCCCATGGTAAGCCCATTAAGGGTCCATGGTCGGCCAATATAGAAGTATTTATACCCCTCTCCACACCGTGGAGAGGGTTGGCTATTCACTTTCCCATTTCTAATCTAATATTGATCTCTTTCCTTTCTCTCTCTAAAGTGTTCAATCTTTCCACTCTCTTTCTAGTTTTCTTGTCATTTGATTGTGAGATAAGATATATCACATATTCTACAGAAATGAAAAAAACGACGTTCATTATCGAGTCCAAGTCTTGTAATAAATAGTTATATTTTAAACATGTAATAGTTAGGTTAAAGGATCATGACTAAAATGTAGTCATGAGACCCGATAAAGCCTTAGGCGTGAGCTAAGAGCTCATATTGTGAAGGGGTATAAATATTTCATAAGTGTAAGAATTAAAAAGAATTGAATAATAAACTTCTATTTCCCTTCCACTCTTTCTCTCTCTACCTCTTCCTCTCATCCTCCTTTTCTCTAACTACTTTCTCTCTCTACTATTTCTTTCCTTAAATCTAACACACACCTACACCTAAAGACACACTATATTGCTTAAAACAATCCATTAACAGAGCTATTGGAAAAGGTACAACCAAACAATGACTATAATGATACATATGTAGTGGAAAAGGCTAATAGTGATGTCATTCATGATTCATCAGATATGAGCACTAATAAACGGGAGGTTGACCAGAATGCCGAGGAACCTGAGGATGAACGTGTGTTTCTTGCCTCGTTAATTGCTAATTTAAAACTTGACGTTTATGAAAATAAAAAGATTCATAAACAACTTAAGCAAGCAAACACATGTCTTACTCAAGAGCTTGATAAAAGCAAGCGTGCTCTTAGAGATTGTAAAATTAAGCTCTCACGGTACCAAAAATTACATACAAATCACACAAAAAGAAGAAGTTAAACTCAATTGTAAGGAAGCTCTTGGTCTATTGGAAGAAAATAAATGACAATGTAATGAATCTTAAAAAATAGAAGCATACAAAACTTTTTGTGTTAAAGAGGAAAATGCCAAGCTTGTAAACAAGATTTCTGAATATGAGAGGACAGTTTTTTACATCAAATTTGAAAAAGAAAAAATAAAATATGATTTTAAAGAACAGGAAGATAAAGACATTGAAAAACAAATTGCTTTGGAAAATCAAGTAAAGGTTTCAAGTAATATTGTTTATAAAACAAGTCAACCGGCACAAACCGGTCATATGCTAATTCCTAAACCGAGTTCGTATTTCAATGGTAAGTGTTAGATAAGTTTTGAAAATCCTGAGTACCTTAAGAAAGCTTAATGGGAGAAACCTTGTCTCTATAAGGTTAAATATGATAAACATGATCTTGCGAATTTATTTGCTCCCGAAAGTGAAGAAACAATTTGTCTTGCATAAGAGAGTAGATCAAAAGTGGGTGATTTAGTAAAACCATACGACTAACAAAACTAAATAACCTTTATGATCTTTTTGTACAACAACAATAAAAGTCTTGTGAGCAGTTGTATTTTGTAAATGATTTGACAAAAAATGTTTCAAGAACAACTTTTGTAAAACAAACGAGCTATTTGATGCAAAACCTAGAAAACACGTCTACTAATACTCATAAAAGTAAAAGTAAGACTGCTTTCAAAGTTCTTCAAGGAAACATTAACAACTTTCAGTTTATTGCCTAGGAATATTGGTGAAAACATCACAAAGACATATGGAGTAATGAAATTACGAATGATATCAAAGTTTTGGTCAAAGATTTGCTAATTCCTCTTGCTTAGAGAACTTTAGCAAACTCTACAAAATTTGAAAAAGCTCTAAAAGACGAAATGAGTGAAGATTTGAAATATGTTCAAACTCTTGAAAAGGAGGTTGATGACCTTAAAAAAGGAAATTAATGATCTTCAATCTCAACTTGAAATTGAAAAATCAGAGTTTCTAAAATTCGATCATCTACTCTTGCAAAAATATTATCTAAAGATTTTTGGTGTACTATTCTCTTTTCGATTGATAATATTGATGAATACTCTAAAAATGGCATGTAAATATCTTGAGAAAATTAAAGAATGTGAACGTCTTGAGACTGATCTTTCCAAGAATAAATAAAAACATGACAAAAGTTTTGGACAACTAGAGAAACATTGTATTAATCTTGAACTTGCTTTGCAAAATGCAAAAGAAAAGAATGTTTGTGAAAACTCTTGGGTAAAGCATTCTTTCACATCAGGGAACAATGAAAAAGTTTGAAAAGCAAAAAATGATTTCCTAATTGCTGAAATCAACCGAAAACACTTAAAAGCAACAGTTTGAAAGCTTAGTTACAAGTAGGGGTGTCAAATGGGTTAACCCGCCCGACCCGAACCCAGTAAGGCCTTATAGGGTCGGGTTGATTCGGGTCTAAATTAGCTTATCAAGTTTATCGGGTCAACCCGATAGACCCAATAGCTTAATAGGGTCGGGTTAAGTTCATAATTGGTTCATTATTGGGTTGACCCGATAAACCTGATAAGCTATAATGATCGATTAACAAATTTATCATTTTTTTCTAAAGAAAGTCTTCTGTGTTGAGCATATTGCTCATATTTTTAAATAAGTTGCATCTACAGCGTACTACAAGCATACATTATAAAAGATATTAGTTACTATTTCTAATTTTGTAATTTTGGTCCTATATTAGGCAAAATAGTAACATTCCTGTTGTGCACAAAACTTCAGTTTCTACTTATAAAGCTTAATGAATTTGTTACTACTTGTTTCTTTCATTTCATATAGGAAAAATAAAATATGAATGCAATGATAGTTCAAATAAGAAATTAAAATCATTTTGGGTGGTATTTTAATAAATAATACAAATTGTGGGATAAGCTTAACATGTAACCCGATA
>BQNB010017597.1:3694-69687 GCA_026074375.1 Tanacetum coccineum
GAACTAAGTTTTATAACGTCTCTTATGAGTCGTTCTTGGTAATTTATGTGTAATTGAGCTATGATTTAACACCCAATGTTTATTAAATAAATACTATAATCTATATTGAGATATACTTCGATTATTAAACTTTGTATTAAAATTTTATATTTAATTACATGCTTAAATAAATCATTATTAAATCATTTATATGTTTAAATAAATCAATATTAATTTATCATATTCATTGCAAGGTATATTGCATTCATTTATCCGTATTTTGCATATCGCATTCATTTATTCATATGATGCATAAATTTTATTTATATTTGTGACCTTATACGTATTTATTTTCCATGATGACAGATTATCATGGAAAACTTACCTCCCTAAAATGACGATCAGAACATTCTTGAAGAAGAACCTATTCTGGGTCAAGCCCCTGCAGCTCCTATCGGATTTGGTCAGCTATGGGTCGGTGGGAAAATCTCAAATAATAATAATGGTTGGTTAGAAGAGAATCCAGAAGAGGATCCAGAATAAGGTGACATAAGGAAGAGGAAATGGATGTTGATGATAAGGAAGATCCAGAAGAAGGTGACAATGAGGAAGAGGAAATGGAGGTTGATGATGAAGAGAATAATTCAGAGGTTAGTGACCCAGATGAGCCACCACCACCATTGTTTCAGTTTGATCAAAATTTTCATGTGGGAGAAAGTTCGTCTACACGAACTCTACTTGAAGAAAATTCTCAGGTGTTTCCACCCGGTCCTAGGCCTAGTGACTTGAGGGCTATTAATAGTAGGACAACTAAACTAGAAAAACAAATGTTTGAAAGGTACACCACTGAGTTCAAGATAAGGAACAAGTTCAAAGAAAATGATCTTTGCATGAACAGTCAGAAGATCGAGGCTTCAACTAACTATTCTAATATGATGAGGTTGATAGAGGGTTTAAGTAATCAAGTTGAGGAACTTACGTTGCAGTGTAGTCGGGGTAAGCATTTGAGCGAATGGGAGGCTCAGGTTAGGCCACAGATACCCGAGGAATTGCAATTTCGAGAGGATCCTCCTATTCCCTCAGCTTCTGTACCATGTGCGGATGATCCATATGTGATGATTAGAGATGCTGCCAAAGCTGCCCAAGAAGATGCCGATGATGATGTTGATGTGGATAAGGACCCACAACCTTCAGAGTTCCGTGGATCTCTACGTGACCCTTAGATGTTTAGTTCCATTTGTAGTACTCTTATTTTGTTGTAGTAATCACTAAACCAGCATGTTGGTTGGTAGACTTGGTATCCATGCTTGTAATGACGTGAGTCATATTTTTGGTAACAATGCAACCTTGTACTATCTTTTGTGATGGATGAAGAATTACTATCCTTGATTATCTATATGATGTGTTGTGATCTCTTTTGGGCTTTGATTGTTTATACATGTTGTGATTTCTTTTCCTTTGTATGTTGTTGATTATTGAATTCATGTTGTGATTAGATTATTTGTACACATTATGACTACATAATTGTATAAGTACTCACCATGATTTCTTTTATGTCATGACAGAATCATGCCTCCAAAAAGAAGAACCCAAACTAATCCTCAACCTACCTTGACCCGAGAGGCCGCCGATCAATTAGTGCGGGAAGGAATCGAAGCAGCCCTTAGTGCCGAACGGGAAAGAGTAAGAATGGAAGCCACCAGAGCTGGAGGTCCTGCCGGAGGCCCAGCGGCTGCACCAGTGGCACGAGAATGTTCATTTATGGGCTTTATGAAATGTGGTCCTACCCAATTCCATGGTAACGAAGGTGCTGTAGAATTATGTCGTTGGTTTGAAAAGATCGAAAGTGTGTTTGGGATCAGTGAGTGTGCTGAAAGGAGTAAGGTGAAATTTGCTGCTGCCACCCTCCAAGGTCGAGCCTTGACATGGTGGAATTCCCAAGTCGCTACATTAGGACTCGATGTTGTTAATGGGAAATCATGGACTGATATGAGGAAGATGATGATGGAAGAATTCTGTCCAGATGAAGAGGTTCAGAGGCTGGAAAATGAGTTGAGGAGCCTAAAGTTGAGAGATACCAATATCGCTGCTTACACTCAACGGTTCAATGAGTTAGCGTTATTATGTCCTGAAGCAGTCCCAACCTAAAAGAAGAAAATTGAACTCTACATTAAAGGTTTGCTTGAGAACATCAAAGGGAAACAACTTCCTCTAGGCCCACTGTGCTCAATGAAGCTGTTCGTATGGCTCATACTTTAATGGAACAGAAAATTCAAGACAAGGCTGAAAGAGTTGCCGAGAACAATAAAAGGAAGTGGGAAAGCAACAACAACCAAAGTGGCAACAACAACAACAGAAACAACTACCGGGATAACACCCGTCATCACCAGCATAACAATAGAAGACAGGGAAATGCTAGGGCAATGACCACCGCCCCAGCTGAGCAAGGTGGGCATACTGGAAACAAACCCCTCTGTAATCGTTGTATGAAGCATCACTTCGGCTATTGCACGATAGTATGTAACAAATGTGGAAAGACGGGTCACATTGCAAGTAATTGTAGGGTTAAGGCAGTAGCTACGGGTGCCAATGCGCAGCCGATCATGACATGTTATGGATGTGGGGAGAAGGGACACACGAAGAACCATTGTCCGAAGAGGAACAATCCGCAGGGTGGTAATGCTACTGGTAGAGCTTACGCAATCAGGGAAGCCGAGAAGGGTCAAGGACCGAATGTTGTTGCGGGTACGTTTCTAATCAACAATCGTTATGCTAGTGTGTTGTTCGATTCTGGTTCTGACAAGAGTTTCGTTAATACTAGTCTTAGTCATTTAATTGATATTAAACCAGTAAGACTGAATACTAGTTATGAAGTTGAATTGGCTGATGGAAGAATAGTTAGTACGAATACAGTTTTAAGAGGTTGCACCCTGAAACTAATTAACCACCTGTTTGAAATCGATCTTATGCCTATAGAACTTGGTACTTTTGATATTGTTATCGGGATGGATTGGTTAGTAGAGCACGATGCTGTCATTGTTTGTGGAAAGAAAGAGGTGCATATACCGGTTAAGAACGAAGTGTTAGTAGTTAAAGGTAATGAAGGTATGTCTAGACTTAAAGTGATATCTTGTATCAAGGCGAGGAAGTACGTGGAGAGAGGTAGCCAGTTGTTTTTAGCCCATGTAACTGAGAAAGAACCATCAGAGAGACGTTTAGAAGATGTGCCTGTGGTATGTGAATTTCCCGAGGTGTTTCCTGATGATCTACCAGGACTCCCACCACCTCGACAAGTAGAATTCAGAATAGAACTTGTGCCAGGAGCCGCACCTGTTGCACGTGCACCTTACCGTTTGGCGCCGTCAGAAATGAAGGAGTTGTCTGATCAATTGAAGGAGCTGTCAGAGAAAGGATTTATTCGCCCGAGCTCATCGCCCTGGGGAGCTCCGGTGTTGTTTGTTAAGAAGAAGGATGGATCTTTCCGCATGTGTATCGATTACCGTGAATTGAACAAGTTGACGGTCAAGAACCGGTATCCACTTCCGAGGATTGATGACCTATTTGACCAACTTCAAGGCTCTTGTGTGTACTCAAAGATTGATCTGCGATCGGGATATCACCAACTCCGCATTAGAGAAGAAGACATCCCAATCACCGCATTCCGGACCCGGTATGGTCATTATGAATTCCAGGTGATGCCGTTTGGACTAACCAATGCTCCTGCGGTATTCATGGATTTGATGAATCGAGTATGCAAGCCGTATCTCGACAAATTCGTGATTGTATTTATTGATGACATACTTATATACTCCAAGAGTAAGGAGGAGCATGAAGAACACTTGAAGATTATTCTGGGGTTACTCAAGAAGGAGCAGTTGTACGCCAAGTTCTCAAAGTGTGACTTCTGGTTGGATTCTGTGCAATTTCTTGGCCATGTGATCGATAGCAAAGGCGTTCACGTTGATCCCTCAAAAATTGAAGCTATTAAGAATTGGGCCGCGCCTACAACACCAACCGAAGTAAGACAATTTCTGGGATTGGCTGGATATTATAGAAGGTTCATCGAGGGATTTTCTTTGATTTCAAAACCACTTACCAAGCTAACTCAGAAAAACAAGAAGTTTGAATGGGGTGAAGAAGAAGAAGAATCATTTGAGATGTTGAAACAGAAATTATGCAGTGCGCCTATCTTGTCATTGCCTGAAGGGACGGAAGACTTTGTAGTATACTGTGATGCATCAATCAAAGGTTTTGGAGCAGTTTTGATGCAAAGGGAGAAGGTAATCGCATACGCCTCACGTCAATTAAAGAAGCATGAAGAAAATTATATGACTCACGATTTAGAATTGGGCGCCGTGGTTTTTGCCCTACGACTATGGAGACATTACCTGTATGGAACAAAGTGTGTTGTGTACACAGACCACAAAAGTCTTCAATACATTTTGGACCAGAAGGAACTCAATATGAGGCAACTCTAATGGATTGAATTGCTAAGCGATTATGATTGTGAAATCCGCTATCATCCCGGTAAAGCCAATGTCGTGGCAGACGCTCTTAGTCAAAAGGAGAGGGAAAAACCGATAAGGGTTCGAGCTCTAGTTATGACAGTTTATCCTAACTTGTCCGAAAGGATACTTAAAGCTCAGACTGAAACAATAAAAGAAGACAATGTGAAGGCAAAAAATCTGGGAAGACTGTTGAAGCCGATATTTGAAATTCGCTCCGACGGAATTTGATACTTTGATAAACGAATATGGTTACCATTGTTTGGTGGATTGCGAGACCTGATTATGCACGAGTCGCATAAGTTAAAGTATTCGATTCATCCTGGTTCCGATAAGATGTACCAAGACTTGAAGAAGCTTTATTGGTGGCCGAACATGAAGGTTGATATTGCCACCTACGTTAGTAAGTGCCTGACTTGCGTCAAGGTGAAGGCTGAGCATCAGAAGCCGTCAGGTTTACTCCAACAACCCGAAATCCCTGAATGGAAATGGGAAAAGATAACGATGGATTTCATTTCGGGACTTCTGAGAACCCCGAGTGGCTACGATTCAATTTGGGTTATCGTCGATCGGTTAACTAAGTCGGCTCACTTCCTACCGATGAAGAAGACTGATAGTATGGAGAAATTAACACAACAGTATTTGAAAGAGATTGTTTGTAGACACGGGGTGCCCGTATCAATCATATCGGACAAAGATAGCCGATTTACCTCAGGATTCTGGAGATCACTTCAGAACGCCTTAGGAACTGAAGTGAATATGAGCACTGCCTACCACCCAGAAATAGGCTCATGGGCAGAAGTTAATGAGAATAATTCAGACCTTATGAAGACATGATTGGAGCATGTGTGATTGATTTGGTAAGAATTGGGATATCGCCAGTTACCCTTGTGAGTTTTTCTTATAATAACAGTTATCATGCAAGTATTAAAACTGCGCCTTTCGAAGCACTCTACGGATGGAAGTGTAGATCTCCTATTTGTTGGAGTGAAGTTGGAGATAGCCAACTCACGGGGCCGGAGCTAGTTCGAGAAACGACAAAAAAAGATTGTACAAATCAAAAACCGCTTATTGACCGATCGTAGTCGTCAGAAGAGTTATGCGGATGTAAGGCGGAAACCGATAGAGTTTAGTGTAGGGGACATGGTCATGTTAAAGGTGTCGCCTTGGAAGGGCGTGATCCGTTTTGGTAAAAGAGGAAAGTTAAGTCCACGGTACATTGGGCCATTCAAGATAATCAAGAGGATTGGTCATGTGGCTTACAAGTTGGAGTTACTTGAGAAACTTCGTGGGATTTGTAGAAACTAGAAGGGGGGGGGGTTGAATAGTTTTACCGGTTAATTAGCATTTTAAAAGTTTGCTTATGAAATAGTTTGATTCGAGATGTATGTCAATCAACCAACAATATGAATCACAACTAGAACTAATCTAATATGCAAGTGATAAGTAATGAGAATAAATGAATAGATCGATCAAACAATGACACCGCAGATTTATAGTGGTTCGGCAACGAAGCACCTCTTTGTTCCTACTCTACTCCCCGAGCACTCCACTCGAGATTTCACTATGTCAACAAGCTCCCTTTAGGCGAAGAAAACCGTTTACACGTCGCTTACTTTCTTTTCCGACACTAAGATAGATGTCGAGTCCTAATCTTAGCTAGAACCAATCTAAGACTTCACTAAGTCTTTAAACACTCACAAGATCTACACTTTTGGATTGACACACAATCCAAATCACTCAAATTATACAATCTACAACTTGGATCTATAACCCACTTGATCCAATTAATACAACAACACAATTAATCTAATGATTGTTTGTGATCTTGAACGATGAGAGAGAGAAAATATCACTTGATAATCTATTAGTTATGTGAAGAATACGATTGTTCTTCTCTTTGCAATCTTGATTAGAAGGTGATAGAAAGGGGGGAGAAAAATTAATCACTTGAAACAAAATTCAAGGTATGTTAGTGATCAAGATATGTGTTTTAGAAAGAAAGGAGGAAGACAGAAAATAGATCTGATAGAATTTTTGCATGAGGAAAGTCTGATTTTGAAATGGGGATCTGGCCCAATTATTTATAGGGATAAAAAGTAGCCGTTGCTCCGGTGGCGTTGCGGTCCGGCGGACCTGCCCTCTTTATATATATAAGGGGTCACACCAAAACTCTCGCTCCCTTTTTTGTCTTTTGTGGTGAAGTTTGCGTATATTGTTATGGAACCTTCCATTTTGGGGGCGAAAATTTGAAATTCAAATTATTATGTTTTTATAAAACATTACTTTTTATTAATAAATAATTTGTTTTTTATTTTTATTAAAACATTTTTGTGGATTAGTATAAGATTAAGAAAAAATTATTTTCTTGATCACTTAATCATGTTTAATGATTTGTTTATCATACCTTAAGTTGATTAATCATAAATATTAGAATTTTATGATTAGTATTTTATATACGTTTAATTTTATCGTAAACATTTTCACATTTTGTTATTATCAAAACATTGAGAGGTCAAAAAATATGAATAACGTTTTTGGACATTATTTGTATTAACAATCTCCCCCTTTTTGATGATGATAAAATATAAACTCATTTAGTATAAAAATTTAAAGGTTTATAAATTCTTTATGTGTTAATTCTATTTTCTCTTTATGTTGATCCAAAAAAAGGTTTGATCATCCAGTTGAGTAGAGAGAAAGAAGTCGACGTATTAAAGACTCCCCCTTGATGTAAGCTCCCTCCTTGTTCGGAGGCACCATTGGGATGCGACTTATTTTTTTTTTTCGATAATTTGTTTGCTACAAACAAGATTTAGAGGTACAAGTGCAAGCAAACATAGCATGACAAAATATCTTAAAAATTTCAATCCCACACATTTGAAGCAATAAATAAAGTTCATTGCAATACATAAATAAACCTATATAGTCACTAAGGACAATTACTGAGAAATACAAACATACATTAAATCAAACTTAAGAAATAACATATTTAAGTCTCTAATGAGAGTGGCCTAGTAGATGATTCTTGACTCAATAAGAAGATGTTCAAGGAGTGTTGGATTAGTGATGGGATGAAGGAAAAAGAGTTAAGGGGGGGGCACCAATTAAAGAGATTTAATCGGTTAGGTCATCTTTTAAAGTATGAATGCTTTTCGATGTACCCAGAGGCAACAATGACAAAATTCTGAGTGAAAAGTGTGATTGGTCAAGGAAAGGAGGGTGAGTGGACGGTGTAGAAGAAGGTGAATGACAAGTTAATTCGATTGCATGTTGGATATTGATATCAAGAAGATTTAAAAGGTGTAGAAGTTCATGCAAACGGTTTTCATGAAGATTTAGAATAGAAGTGTGTAGGTGTAAAGAGGAGGATGTGAGATTTGGTGAGTTAGGAGAGGGTGGCATAGGAGTGTTATCAAGGATTTGAGAGATTGGTGGAGATGTAGGTAGAGAGTGATTTGGAGATAAAGGAGGTGAGTATGGTAAGAAATGAGTGTGTCTCCAAGAATCAATAATTGATTTGTGAGACTTTTCACACATTAGTTTTTTAGGAGAAGACATTTTGAGGTATAAGAGTGAGTGTGGTGAGAAGAGGGTAATGTTATATAGGAGAGTATTATGGCGAAGCAATTGATATGCTAGTATGAGTGTATAGAAATGTGTTTTGTGATAATGGAAATGATAGCCTTTTATGAGTGGATTAGTCAAAGGTTCAAAAAATGAGAAAAGACAACAAAGAAATATGTTTGTTGTAGGAGGTCCTTTAAAGTTAGGCGGTCCCATATATATCAGGGGGCCGCCTAATCATTTATGGGGCCGTTTTCTGGGTTTTAAAATTTTTCAGAAATTAGTCTTTTGTGTTGAAATTTTTAACAGGGTTGGAAGGGTGTAGTGAATCTCAATTTCATCAAAACAATCCATACAATCTAATCTATATGACTATATAAAAAGAGATCATGTAATAAGATCAAGTAGAATCATACAGGTAATTCAACTAAGTGTCATATAGCATGCAGGAGATCATGACATAGTTATATTGTGCACTAACATAGGAAATAGTGGCAAATGTTATGAGCATAATCATAATACATATGTTAAGTAATAATCAAGACAAATCTCAACTAGTATTTGAATCAACACTTGAGGGTCTTTATCGGAGGATATTTATAGAAGTGGATTGAAGATGGGTGGTGATCCCATGTTACATGGATTCCCCATATGTTTTGTATTATTGGATTACCGAGAAGATAGAGGTGGTGTTGATATTGTGTTTTATATAGACGACTTAAAATGATTCCATATGGTATTGGAGTATTAGGTTGATATTTGATACTTTCGATTCTTTTAATTAGAAAGTATGAAAAATTAAATGGAGTGCTAGTTAAGATGCAATACATAATGTGACAGAGAGGAAGAATTAAAGGATGTGAGGTTATTTTGTACATAAGCTTTTCTTGAATGATTTTCATTTCCAAGATCTTAGTTCAATCACGAAGTTCTTCTTTGATAATTTTGTTTAGAAAGATGGCTTGTCCAGATATTGTTAGGGATTGAGTTGGGATATTAGTTTTAAAGGGTGGGAAAGAGTTTAGATTCATTCTCAAAGAGTCAAGAGATGAGTCTTCAGAGTAAGAACATTGACCTTGAGATGGAATGGAGATAATTGACGCGAATGATTCAAATGAGTATCTAAAGGCTCCTTTCAATGCCGAAAATTTGACATAGGTGTTTTGATTGTTTTCATGGATTATTTCCTTGGATGAGACAAAGTTCAAGTGAAATCTAGGGGGACAATTGTCCTCATGTAGTTATATATTTTGTGTGGTTTTTGATGTTCAAACATTGTCTTTAATTTTGTCGTATTTGGTTGATTTCGAGTTCAACAGACGACCTTCGTGGAATAGCTCTACATTCTTGATTTTGTATATGATGGGGATTTCAAACAGTTAGGTATATAAGATCATTTGAGATTATTGGAATGTATTGATTTTGTGTGGCGAGTTCGTCTTTAAAACTCATTTCACAAAATTTAAAGAAAGTTATTTTAGTAAGGTTCCCATCCCAAACACTATGTCTAGTGTGTGTCTATATGTAACAAATGTGGAGTAACGATTAACTCGACCTATACATAAAATCTTAAGAGTTAATTCAAACGCTCCTTAGTTTGATTTTGTCATTTCCAAACAAGTCTGAAAATACATATGGAATTATGTATCTCGAAAAATTTGTTGATGATGAGAGTTCATTATGCATGTGTTTTGAAAACGTTTTTTGGGTTGTATTTAACATGACAAAAAACAATTTGATTGTGTTCATAACGGGATGATTTGTAAAATGAAATTAGGTTTTGGTTTAAAAGAATATAATTTTTCAACATAACCTAATCAATGTATGCAATCATATATTCTACGGGAATCATTTTAGTTATACATTGTATTCCTAGTTGGTTTTCATGAACAATTTGAAATAAAAATGAAAAATTACCCAATTTCAAATTTTTGGTTTGTTCTATCATGAACCCTAGACTCAATGAAAGAAATGGTTGAAAATGACTTACAATTGATGATCTTAGTGATGTTAGGAATGATTATTGATGTTGATTTGATCTTCAATTTAAGTTTTAATGGTCGATTTTGAGTTTTTGGTGGATTTGGGGTTGTGTTCGTCAATGGCCGCTGGTAAGGGGGTGTTTGTTTTTGTGTTTTGAAAATTTTGGTTTCAGGTGTACATATTTTGTTTTCTCTGATTTTATGACGGTCATTTCTCTGGCGGGCTCCTCTTATATATAAGAGGGCCGCCTATATGGGGGCCGCCCGACAAGAGTGATTTCTGACTTTGTTTTGACAAAAATTTGACTAGGAGGAGTGACAATTTAACTTGCATTTCACAATTTAAATGTGTTTAAAGTACTTCGGATGAAGTATTTAAGTTGTCACGACACGGAATGGAACACGGACTAGAATTGAGACAGAAGAAAGAGATGCGTACTTAATATGATTTATGGAATGTGTTCATCTATCTAAACCAGGACGTAGATGTTAAACGATTCACGTTTAAGGGGTTTAGTGAGAATGTCGGCAATGTTGTCGACGGACGGTACTTTTTCGATAGATATATGTCCTTTTTGAACATTATCACGGAGGAAGTGGTGACGAATTTTGATGTGTTTGGTACGAGAGTGTTGCACCGGGTTTTTGCTAAGGTCAATCGCGCCTTTATTGTCGCACATGATGGGAACGTCATCGAGTCGTACGTCGTAGTCGATGAGAGCTTGTTTCATCCATAGTGCTTGTTGACATGCCTTTCCGGCGCTTACGTATTCGGCTTCGGTAGTGGATATAGCAAGAGCGGTTTGTTTCTTCGAGAACCAAGATGTCAAACAACATCCCACGAATGTACAATACGCTAGTATGCTCTTTCGGTCCATATAAATCTCCCGCCCATGATCAGTGTCGCATTACTACGGTTTTATGCGGGGTCTCCTTAGGATACATTAATCCTAAGTGTGTAGAGTCTTTAATGTATCGAAAGTTAGTTTATGATTCTAGGGTGAGAGGTTTTGGGGAGCCTTTGAAGCGGGAAAAGGCAGACACTAAACATGATATCGGGCCTACTTGCCATTAGGTATAGTAAACTACCTATCATACAACGATACTTGGTACTATCTACCGACTCACACTCTTCATCTTTCGTGAGTTTAGTATCGGAAGACATGGGGGTTTTCATTGGTTTGAATTTCTAGACCAATTTTCTTATGGCATTTTCTTTTTATATTACTTAGATTGATTAAAGAAAATTCGAATTTTCATTTGTTTAAATTTGTAATCCATGGGAAGAAGGTTGTTAGGTTCACCCATCATGCTCATTTCGAACTCATCATGCATGATTTTGGAAAATGCATCATCCACATGTCTTGAAAGTCAGAACCAAATAACAATGTCGTCGACATATATTTGAAAATATGAGATTTGTACTTCTTCTTAGTAAAAAGAGGTGTTATCTACCATTCCCATTTTATATTATGTTTATTAGGGAAAAGCTTTTAATCTATATCACAAGCTTTGGGTGACTTGTTAGACTCATATAAAGCTTTCTTTAATTTTATAAAACATGATTTCGGTTTTTCAAAATCAATGAATCTCGGAGGTGTATGCACGTATACCTCCTCATTGATAAAAACATTCAGGAACGCACTTTTTACATGCATTTGGAATACTTTTAAAATCTAATGGCACAAGCTAAGCTAAATAAATTCTAATCGAACTCAAGTATAGCAACCGAAGCATAAGTTCATCATAATCGAGCCCTCTTGTTGGTTGTAGCTTGAGCATACTATTCTAGCCTTATGTTCAAGAAACAATACCATTCTTATCTAACTTATTTCTAACACCCAGCTTAGTTCTATTATCTGTCATATTTTTAGGTTGTGAAACTAATCCAAACGTCGTTAGAATGAATTGATTAATTCTTCTTGCATTGGTGGGCTATCTCCAACTTTCAGTTCCTAAGGTTTCGTTTACTTTCTTAGGTTTCTTGTAGAAATGAAGCAATAAAAGTTGCTTTGGTTTTTGGGCATGTGGATCTAAGGGTTCATTGTTTAAGGTTCCTTTTCTGTGACATTTTCTAACGGCTGTCTTCCTAGTGTCCTTAATATTGACTACTTATCAATCTCTAGAGGTTTCATACTCAACATTGTTTTTATGATTTTTCTTTTCGATTTTCCTAATAGCTTCTTTTTCATCTAGGTCATCATCCACAAGGGTGATGTGGCTTGCAGGGTGAGAGTTTCATCGAATGTCCTGTGAGTGAATCTTCGATTTTCTAGTTGTTTATTAAGAATGATATAGGCTTTACTATTTTAGGAGTAACCTAGAAAGACAACCATCGATGTAAGATCTTTGGGTTCGATCTTTGGTAAGGTAATCTTTAGTGTTTGGATGAAGCACTGGTTCCAAACACGCTTAAAATAACAAGAGTAGGTTTCTACCTCTAAGATTTCATAGGTTGTTTTTCCTAGGATGGTTCTAATTAGATTTCGGTTAAGTATATATGTTGAAATAATCTACGACATTACAACATAACTTTTGGGGGTAATGATTGTTTGTTCAACATAGTTCTACTCATTTCTTGAAGTGTCCTATTTTTCCTTTCAACCACGCCATTTGATTGAGGAGTACGTGGAGCGAGAAGTTAAGTAAGGTAATACCGTTGGCATCACAAAATTATCCATATTGCACTTCATTATTCAATATTCTCTACCGTGGATCGGTTCTTATTAACATATGGTACTCCTAGTGATTTTGGATTTTTTACTAAAAATTTCGAAATTGATCAAGGGATTTCGGTTTTATCCTTGTAGGAATCTAGTCCAAGTATACTAGAGTAGATCATTTCTACTATGATTTAAGGTGTGTAACGGTTTCCTCCGTAACTCCGTACGGCAGTATGGACCAAAATAGTCTATGTGGAGATGTTCTAAGCCATATATTCATGAGTTTAAATTCTTAGGCTTTGTGACTAGCAGTGAGTTGTTTTCCATTTTGCAAGAATCACAAAAAATGTGATCAAACTTATCCTAGGTAAGTTTTAACTAATTCTCTTTAGAGGCGAACGATTTGAATGAGACGCATATTGCGTGACCTAAATATCTATGCCACAATGTGGAATTTTCATCAATCGTTGCTAGACAAATTTGATCCTTAGGCTTATTTCCTAACTTCATTACGTATAAGCCTTTCTTCCTAATACCTCTACCTATGACTTTACCATTCCTAGTGATTTCACTATCATGTTCAGAGAAAGTTACTTTACACTTATTGTCACATATTTGTCTATACTATTGCATGGGAAATCCTAAGTTATCAACAAGTTCTACATTATCTATTTTGAGAGAGTCTTTAGTATCGTACCTTTCGCCAATTGATGTTACCGCGAAGATACCTACCAAAAACAACATCTACCTCATTGTTTGACTTGTAAGTGTGAGAAGAGGGGGCTTTCTCGGTTAACCTTCTTTATGTTTGAGCATCCGCTACCTTGATCTACTTCAATGGGGTTCATAGTTGTCTCCAAGGCATATCTATTTATTGTTAAGACAATAACTTCATACTATTTGGTCCCAAATCTCATGGGTCTTAAAAAGTTGTTAGTGCACAAACATCCTTGCATTTGATGCAATTGGTTAGGATATGTGAGAATGGATGACACATTTTCCATGGCATGTAAACTTTGTCGTGAATAGTTGTTCCAAGTTACAGGTAAGCTTGTAGGGTTTGTTTTGAGGACCAAATGTCTTCTTGGTGCGGTTGTGTTTCTAGGTGAGAATAATTAGTATTGGTACTCTGCTAGGAGGTGGTGGAGTTTTTTATCTAAAGTTTTGTTTTGAAATCCAAAACTCTTTGGTTTTGGACAATGGTTTTTTAAAATTGTTTGACTTCATTGTCACTTGTACTCGATAACTTTAACTTTGTTTATAATTAGTGTGTTTGGTATAGGATCCAAAATAGATTTTTGAATGAAACACTTTTCTCAGATATATGGTGTCTTGGTGGCGGTCCTCTTATTTACTTTGGGGGTTGCCCTGTTTATGGGGCGTCCTATTTAAGGGACCTCCATCAGAGGAATTGCCTTTTTCTGATGTTTTTACAAAATTTATATCCGTTGTTCTTACTAGATGATGCTTCAAATGAATTAAACCCTCAAACATAATTTATAACGGGGGTTTTTTGATTTATAGCATTTACATTAAGCAATGTGTAACTTCTTTCAAATTTATTTTATATAGTGGATTCATCTTTGGGTTTATTCATTCTCAATTTGAGTACATGAACAATGACTTTCGAGAATCAACTCCTTGTTTTTTCTTGTGAATATGGATTAAATTTAGCTTTTAGTTCTCTATTGCTCATTTTATACGTTATTTCTGTGGCTTTTATCTTTCGTTTTTTAGTGAATTATCTTTAGAATCATTTTACATAATTTATCATATTCTTGTCTATAAGTGTATATATCAATTGATGAGTCTTCATCACTAAAGTAAGAGGATTCAGAACATACCTCACTTGATGCATGAGCTACAAGACATGTTTCGTCTTTGACCTTCTCATCATCTTCATCACCGCTATTGCTCCAAGAACCTTCGACAAAGGCTCTTTGGTTCTTATCTTTTGGTGGTTTTGGACATTCTCCAATAAGATGATTCGGGTCGCTGCATCTAAAACATTTTCTATCATTTTTACGGTCTTCGTCATCCGGCTTTTTGGAACGTTTCTTTTTTTCGTTCCGAGGTCTGTCTCACGAATCTACCTGCTTCTCTTTAAAGAATTTTCTTGAAGTCTCTTACCGCGCATGGCATACTCTTCGTCTTCATTACGAAAGTTCGAACATTTATCACTTAGATTCTTTTTAGCCTTTGATGCAAGAGATTTTCTTTCCACTATTTTGCTTTTGACTATTTCGGAATCTTTCTTGATGATCATCTCATGGACTTTGAGGTTTACAATGAGCTCATCAAGAGATAGTGATGTCAAGTCTTTTGATTCTTCAATTGCCATGAACTTTGCTCTCCATTAGGATGTAGAGCCCTAAGAAACTTCCTTATGTAGTTCTTACTAGAATAACTTTCATCAAGAGCTTTAAGACTAGTATATAGTATTAAATCTAGAAAAAAGCATTATTTTATAGATTGTCTTCGAAACTATGAGAATCGTTCATATTGTGGACCAAAAGGTCAATCTTTTTATCTTGACTTGACTATCTACCTTGATGTGTGGATTAACAAGGTTCCAAATTTCTTTTGCTCGATATTACACATGAAAATTCGTTCATATTCTTTTCTAGGCAAAGCGTTGTGAATAACCATTTTGGCTTCATTATTTTTTGCAAGTCTTTTCTTAAGATCATCCGTTTGTTTTTCAAAAGGGGTAACCTTATCAAGTTTGGTTTTCGGATTTTGAATAATAGGTTGAAAATCACCATTGGTAATAACATGCCAAAGATCTAGATCTTTTGATTTAACATATGTATCGAATCTATTTTTCCAATAAATAAAACTATCGCTTTCAAAAAGTGGTGGTCTTTGCATAGATTGCCCTTCTAGATATTTGTCAGGAATCCATAGATCGATCAAGCTTTAAAATACAATATATTTTTAAAATCTTTGAGTGACCTTTTTCTGATATCAATTGTAGAGACTAGTGGTGGGGTGACTAGTTGTTACGGTTAATTAGCATTTGAAAAGTTTGCTTAGAGTATAGTTTGATTCGGATGTATGTCAATCCAAACAAACAATATGGATACAATAAACTATTAATAATGCAAGTGATAATAGTATAAGAGTATAAAGAAAGATCGATTCATACAATGAGATCGAGATTTATAGTGGTGCGGCAACGACGCACTCTTATTACTCTTCACCCGGCACTCACTCGAGCTTGCATAGCGTTGTCAAACAAGCTCCCTTTAGGCGGAGGAAAACCGTTTACAATCGCTTTACTTTCTTTTTCCGATACTTAGCTAGATGTCGGAGTCTAATCTTAGCTAGAAAACAATCTTAGACCTTCATTAAGTCTTCAACATCACAAGATTACACTCTTGGATTGACACACATACCAATATCACTACCAATATACAATCTTTCACTTGGATCAACACTTGATCCCAACTTAATAATAAAACAAAATAAATCTAATGAATGTTTGTGATCTTGAGAAGAGAAAGAGAGAAAGATCACTTGCTAAACAATTCGTTATGTAGAAGAATACGATTGTCTCTTTTCGGCACTTGATTGAGTGAAGAAGGGAGGAAGAAAAAATTAATCACTTGAAACAAAATCAAGGTAGTTAGTGATCAAGATATGTGTTTTAGAAAGAAAGGTAGAGAGAGAAAACTTGAGCTGATAGAATTTTTGGCTAAAAGGAAGTCTGATTTTGAAATGGGTGGCCTTGCAGTTTTTATAGGGACAAAAAATAGCGTTGTAGGTGGCGGTCTGGCGGCCCTTATATATAAGGGGGCCGCACCCCTCATAGGTGGCCGCCACTAGACTCCGCTCCCTTTTTGTCTTTTGTGGTGAAGGTTGTATCTGTTATGGAACTGCCATTTTGAGGGGGGGGAATTGAAATTCAATTTTATGTTTTTATAAAATATTTCTTTTAATTATATAAATATTGTTTTTATATTTTTTTAATAACATTTTTGTGGAAGTATAAGGATTTCAAGAAAAAATTTATTTTCTTGATCAATAATATGTTTAATGATTTGTTTATCTGCCTTAAGTGATTTATCATAAAAAAAAAAAAATAGAATTTATGATAGTAATTTATAAACGTTTAATTTTATCGTAAACGTTTTCACATTTTGTTATTATCAAAACATTGAGAGGTCGAAAAATATAAATAACGTTTTTGGACATTATTTGTATTAACAGGATTCATAGTACGTTCCATGTCTCTAATCTCAAAAGGTGTTTGGCAGATGAGAATTTGATTATCCCGCTTGAAGAAATTCAACTCGATGACAAGTTGCACTTAATAGAAGAACCGGTTGAAATTATGGATCGTGAAGTCAAGCAACTCAAACAAAGCCAAATTCCTATTATTAAGGTTCGATGGAACTTACGGCGAGGTCCGGAGTTCACATAGGAACGAGAAGACTTTTTCAAAAGTAAATATCTGCACCTATTCTCGAGTAAGAAAAGGACGAGTATGAAGGATCGAGCACCGGGTCGGCGCTCCCATAAGGTGGGGAGGATGTGAGACCCGGTATTTAAGATCACTACTTAATTTAAATTTATAGTTAAATTCTAAATTTTCAATCATTCATTTCATTTTCTTAATTGATTTTTATTAAAATCGTTAATTTAAAACCCTCGCGAATCTTATAATTTAAAATTATCCGTTTTTAGCGATCGAGAAACAAATGACTCCGTATACGGGCCTTGAGCGCCAAATCATTTTTATTTTTGTATTCTAGTGATTTATATTGCACCTAGACAAAAATCACGTTTTAGGAAAAAGTATCGGGCTAGGAAAGGTTTTAGAGCCCGAGAATAATAGGTATTATTAGTTAAGAGAGAATGGGCCTAAGCCCACTCCCTCCCCTCCTTATCATAACCGGACACACAAAATCTTTTTATATAATTTTGGTAATTAACATTTATCACTTTTATATAAATATACCCTCCCATAGTTAAATCACACAGTAACAAAATCATAATCAAAAAAAAAACCAGTCGTACTAACTCTCACTATCTCTCTGGTTCGACACAAGCATCACCAAAAATCACTTCAACCTCATCAAAACTTCATAAAAATCTTCTGTTTTAACACCAAATCACTCCATTAATTATCCTCAATCCTTCTCCATTGTTAAAAGTAACCATGCAATGATTTAAAAAAATATTGAATTAAAGAACTTGAAGATTTTTAAGGTTTGGATTTGATTAGAGGCTTCAAAATTCAAAAGAATGATAAAGAGGGTTATTAAGGGATTAACTTTGAAGGTTTTTGAGTATCTTAAATGAGTTGGTTCTTCCATATTCTTTCTTTCTATTATTCTTCTTTCTTTTTTCTGTTTCTTTCTTCGTCTTCTTCTTTCTTCATCTTGGGTGTTCCCTCTTGATTTTCGGCAGCCTACACATCCCCTACAAGGGTTGTGTTTGATCATCTCTTCTTCTCATTGTAGTGGTAAATAATTTCTTAACCTCCTTTTATGTTAAGTTAATTTTTAATTAGTGTATGCATTTGATTTTGAGTTTTATAAGCATGCATGATTTGATCTTGGAATGATCATGTATTTGAGGAATAATTGGTTATGTGATATGTTTATGAGTTAGGTTTTGGCTTTGTGTTGGATCAATAGTTGATTTGGAAGTGTTCTTAATTGAATTGGAGGTAGGAATTGTAGACTGTTTTGGGATAGTAGGTAAACGGAGCTTGTTCTCTCAAATTTTGGCCTGGAACCTGTACGATACTTATATGGGTGAATAGATATGGGTAATAGCATCATGTGTGAGTTGGATGCTCAACCAATTCCTCCGTATGAGGGAGATATGGTCAAAATACAATCATGGGTCAATTCTGGACATTGGGATAGGAAGCTTGTTAATGTCAGGGTTTTTAAACCAAATGCTTAAGTTTTAAAGCATGGGTCAATGCTAGGCATCTTATAGAAGCTCCAGCATTTAGCCTCTCACTCATTTCTATTTTATTTTAGGATTTATGACAAAAACGACAAAACTAAGAAATTCAGTCCATAATCTGTTTTGACCTTCAGTTGTTAAAAGTTAAATTCCCATTGATTGGTAAATGATTTGGATGATTGGCCAAATGTTTTAGAAACTATAACCATGTGGTTTTCCAGGGGAGAAAACCTCACATTTATAACTATCATAGTTTAAGAGATATGATTAAAAGAAAGTGACTAAAACCTGGAAGGTAAGTTTTCTGTTTTGGGTTTCAGTTAGTAAATTAGACTTTTCTCTTAGATGGTAAACGATTGGAATGATTGGTTTAGCATTATGAAAACTAGGTTCCAAGGGCTTTCCCGAGGTTCAAGCCTCATATTCATATCCTTAATGGTTTGAGAGTAATGCTCTCATGAATCTGACCCAAACCAGAAAATGGGCTTTTACGTCTAGGATTGGAAAAATAAAAAGCGTAGCCATGTAAGATTAAGATAGGGATTAAGGGGTGAGACTTAGTAGATGTTTACTTGGATATGACCAGTAGCTAGACCTCATTAGACTTTATCAGGGGGGGAAAATAGGTTATTTTTACGTCTAGGATTGGTATAAAAAATTAAAAATGCGTTTAGGGCCTTTTTTAATAAAGCCTTGTAAGGAATTAAGGATAGGGATTGAAAAGGGGCGGAGGGGGGGGACTTAGTAAGATGTTTTACATGGATATGACCAAGTAGTTGACATAATTAAAATCTTTATAAAAAAACGCTTTGGTTTAATCCTCGGTGCCCATGGCATATTGATTACTTGTCATTTTCGGATTTTTCTTAAAACTATGTATTATATAATTATTCTATTTTTAAATTGATTATTTGTATCATTCTAAAGTTCGCGACCTTGCTTTTTATAGGTCACGGGGGCTTAATTCTTTGGGAAGTCATCTTTTCTCATACCTTGGTTTCTTCAATCGATCATCTTTTACCTTACGGGTGAGTTTTTATAGCCATCGGCCTTTTATTTTAATTAAAAGGGGTTTTATAAAACCCTCGCTGAGAGAGAATACATGATTGCTTTGGAAATTTTTGAACACAAGTAGAAACCCCCGCGAGGGAGATACATGCTTACTTTGAAAATTTGAACACTGGTAGTTTTTGGTATGCTGGACCCGATTATGTGATATTATCATTGAGTAGCTATTTCCAAAGTCCATAATTTCATGAACCGTCAATTGCCTATAATGGGTGAGCGCTAGTGCATTTAATAGATCTATTGGGTTTGACAACCCCGTTCGAGGTTTGAATCGAATTCTTTCAAGCACCTTTTTAACGGACGATTTGTATTGAGAATCGTAGGTATGAGGTAATAATACCTAGTATTAGGGCAATTGTGTTTGCATACAAGTTATGCGTTGTTGTCAAGGTTTCGGTGTCATGAGCTCAATGATATAGAATTTGATATATGGCTTGTCCGTACAACAAGTCACTTGATGAATTATGTTTGTGTTCTATCTTTTATTTATACAAACTCTATGGATTCACTCAACGTTTCGTTGACTTTTTAGCATGTCATATCTCAGGTAATCAAGACTAAAGATTCGGAGCTGGAACAAAGAGGAGGAAGTTGCGCATAAAAATGTCTTTTGATAAATCATATAAATTCCTTCCCTCGAACAATGTTTTTATCTTTTCTTAAAATACGTATGATATGTTTATGTATGGTTGGGACAACGCTGCACTCTGAAACTTATCTTTTGGAATGGAACATGTTTTGATAACATCTCTTTTCGAGTCGTTCTATATAAAATATGACTGTTGTACTTATTATTAACATCCTATTGTTGGACCTGAATGTTGTTATAAAAATGGGGGTGTTAAAGATTGGTATCAGAGCCATAAGTTATAGAGAACTAGGTCATTTTTCAAAAACCTAAACTATAACTTTATTTTTCTAATTTTCGCGTGCAAAATACTCCTCGTGGTTCCTGCTCAAGTCATCATACGTGATTACCATTTTAGCATTATTTCCTTACGAATACATCATTGCTTAGTATTTATTAAATAAATACTATAATCTATATTGAGATATACTTCGATTATTAAACTTTGTATTAAAATTTTATATTTAATTACATGCTTAAATAAATCATTATTAAATCATTTATATGTTTAAATAAATCAATATTAATTTATCATATTCATTGCAAGGTATATTGCATTCATTTATCCGTATTTTGCATATCGCATTCATTCATTCATATGATGCATAAATTTTATTTATATTTGTGACCTTATACGTATTTATTTTCCGTGATGACAGATTATCATGGAAAACTTACCTCCTCAAAACGACGATCAGAACATTCCTAAAGAAGAACCCATTCTGGGTCAAGCCCCTGCAGCTCCTGTCGGATTTGGTCAGCTATGGGTCGGTGGGCAAATCCCAAATAATAATAATGGTTGGTTGGAAGAGGATCCAGAAGAGGATCCAGAAGAAGAAGAAGATGAGGAAGATCCAGAAGAGGATCCAGAAGAAGGTGACGATGAGGAAGAGGAAATGGAGGTTGATGATGAAGAGAATAATTCAGAGGTTAGTGACCCAGATGAGCCACCACCACCATTGTTTCAGTTTGATCAAAATTTTCATGTAGGAGAAAGTTCGTCTACACGAACTCTTCTTGATGATAATTCTCAGGTGTTTCCACCCGGTCCTAGGCCTAGTGACTTGAGCCGTGGGTTTTCATCAAGAGAGGGGTGGAGGAAGACTTTTCTATTTATAGGGGAGTCATCATAAGTTTTCCCTCCATCTTCTAGAAGCAAATTCCAAATTTAAATTTATTATTTTCCCTCCATCTTCTAGAAGCTTTGAGTTTTCCCTCCATCTTCTAGAAGCAAATTCAAATTTTGAATATATTATTTTTCCACCATCTTCTAGAAGCTTTGTATTTTCTCTCTCTTCTAGAAGCTTTAATTGGGCCTTGATGGGCCTTGATGGGCCGAACCTATTTGGCCTTAATGGGCTAGCCCGTTTTGCTGGCAAAATCCAACTAGTGAAAGCCCAGTATGAGTAAGAGTCCTCGGATGTCAATATCAAGTTTATAAATGTATATTTGTGGTGGATAAGGATGGTGAGATATTCGTGAATTAAAGTATACATCTACAAGTAACTTGTGAACTTTACGTTATGTTTTATAAATTACATGTTTGTCATCACCAAAACATAAAGAAAATGTATAGATTAAATATTGTAATATTTGCACTAACAATGTTCCCTTTTTGTATGATGACAAAATTTGTAAACTATAAAGCATAGTAAAGTTTAAAAGTTATTTGTTTACTTTCCTTCTCCCCCTTTTGTCGAAACAAAAAGGTATTTCTTGGATATAGGTTGGAGCATTTAGGTATGAGAAGAAGGTAAGTGTGTAAAGTAAATATGTTGGAGGAATTAGAAGAAGGTAGGTACCATTAAAAACTCTCCTAATATAAGTAAAAATGTGAAAAAATGAAAGGATGAGTTGGGTGCTCCACGAGTATATAAGATGAAGTATGAGTGAAAAGGTAGGTGCCAAGATATGGTCTTTGAGTGTATAGGTTGGAGGAATAAGAAGAAATATGAGAAACAAGGTTGAGGTGGTTTTGTGTTTCTTTGATATTTTAGGAGAGGTCATGATAGATGAGAAGAAGGCATGATAGATAAGAAGAAGGCATGATAGAATTGTAGGTACTTCAAGTATATAAGTAGAAAGTATTAGAGGAAACCTGAAGGTTGAAGGTGATTTGAAGTTAATGAGTGAAGTATTTGGAGTAATGATGAACCCCTTCAACGGATATGAAAATCCCCAATCCTATCTTCCTATAAAGGTGAGCTTGCATCATCCCAGTAAAGTCTTCTAGCATCACAGTTTAACCGACTCCTTGCTATTTACCCACATATCTCCTAGCCCCCCTTGTTCATTACATCCCCATGATAATTACATTCCTTGTATATTGACTCTAAAGGATTCATGAATCAAATAAATTTCCATCGATGCTCAAGAAGTTTGATGCAATTTAAATGAGTTGAGCGCTTGCAAGTGCTCCCCCTTGTTTGGGGCACCAAGGAAACAAGTTATGGATGTGTGCTACAAAACAAAGTTAGTAGACAAGTGCATATATAAACAAAAAGGTGGACTCCTAGACGAGACTTTTACTACACTTCAGCTCTTCAATCAAAGAGGCGAGCTTGTTTCATCCTAAGTGAAGTCTTTATTCTATAAATCTCTTTTAAACAATGACATCCCTTGAAGATTGACTCAAGCAGATCCATGGGTCAAATTAGTTGCAAACTCTTAACCTACATCAATGGTTAGTTTCGTGCAACAAAAAAATTATATAGGGATGAAATACGCATATCAAGAAATGTGTAGATTTATTAAACGGTTGCAAACGTAATGGCTTGGACATTTGCATATGCCCCCCCTTGATTGGGGCACCAAGAAATCGAGTTCGGAAAAGTGCTACAAAACAAAGTTAGTACAAAAATGCACACACACACACACACAAATATATATATATTGATGATGATGATAGATATATATGCAAGACACTTAATGGGGAACAAATCATGTATGTTTTAGGTATATGCACTCTAAAGTGTGGCACTAAAGAAAACAATCTAAATAAAGAAAAATGATGAATGCTTAAGACATGGAAATATTTAGGAACCAATGATAAGATTTGACTTACACATGCTTAAGGACTAAGACTTGACCAACAAGTCTTATTTTGAGAATGACTCCTTCCAAGATGTCATGTGGATAAGAAGTATTAACATATGATGATTATGGGTTTGAATAGACTAAGGGTTATATTGAGAGATTCCTAAATACTCAAGGTTTCTTTGTTAAACATTATGTATGCTTTTCATGTTTGGGGTGTTTAAGGATAAACATTATCGTAAGACTTTAGGTCGAACTAAATGTTGATGATAAGGATGATTGGTTGAGGAAACATAAACGAAGAAGGATGGGCATGAATGGAAAGGGAAGGTGTTGACTATAGGTTTGTTGGGTGTTTTGTGGGTTGTTAATGTTGATGACCAAAGGTGAAAATGTGAAAATGGTAGAAGAAAAGTAAAAGACACGACCTTGTGATTACTCAACAACACTTGAAGGTTGAATATCTTCTTTGTGTTCTTTACTTGCTCAAAATTGGAAATGAAAAAAATAAAAGACACGATATTATGTTGACTCAACAACACTTTAAAGATTGAATATTTTCTTTGTGTTCTTCACTTGCTCAAAAGCGGAAATGAACAAATGTAAGACACGATATTGTGATGACTCAACAACACTTGAAGATTGAATATCTTCTTTGTGTTCATCACTTGTTAAATAGTGGAAATGATTGGATGAGACGCATTTCATTACGAAATTCACTTGTGGGGAATGGTTACATGGTGAATCTTCTTGTAAAGATGACTAGGTGGATGACTCGAGGTTGATAGTAGTAAGGATGACTCGGTTTTTCATTTCACTTAGGTGATTTGGGGATGTACTAGAACTAGTGATCACTAACAAGAGTGAATAATAGTTATGAGGTTTGAGTGTGTGGTAGAAGTGTATATTGTGGTTTCCAGTGAATAAGAATCACCTATGTAAGTTCTTGAGAGTGTTTGGTTAAAGAATATATGTGAAGATGTGTGTTTTCCCTTCCTTTCTAATTCGTGCTCATCCGGACATACATTGTAGAATAAAAAGAATTGGTGAAGAGAAATAACGACAAAAGCGATAAGCTTGACAATGTCATGACGGATGACGGTTAGCATACGATGAACTTTATCCGCGAAGTTATGTAGCTCTTCTCGAGTAATACGAATGTTCATAGAACAATTACACGACGAGGTACGAGGTTGTCTTAAAGGTGGTAGCGGAAATGTGGATGGAAGATATTAACCATCTATATAATAATAAAGGCGTGACAAAGGTTTTTGTGAAACGACTTAGACATGAACAATGAGTGACATTTAAATTTGCATTTCGCGAATTAAAAATGCTTAAACATTTCGGATAAAATGATTAAGTTGTCGAGATTTATCGGAATGTATTTAATAGTAACAAGACTATGAGAATGACATGTTTATGAGATTTGTTTCATCATTTCTAGACCTAGACTTAAAAAGGATCAAGTTTGAGTGGTTTGGTGAGGATGCCGACGATGTTGTCATCGGACAAAAAAAATTTAGATGAAGATATTTGCTTTTGGACATTGTCACGAAGGAAATGACAGCGTATTATGATGAGTTTTCTATCCTAAGATCAATGGATAATGTTTGATCCTCATTGTGTATGAGGTGAGCATGACGATAAACCATCATGACATTCCTAAGAGGATGGAAAGGACTAACGGAAGTGAAAGTACTTAGTCTTAAGGCGTGTATATTAAAGAGGCTATGGACCACTTATGTAGAAACTCGTAAGACCTTTGTCACGTGAAGGTAGCTTTTAGCTTTGGGTAGAGCATTTTAACATATGTTGTTAAAAGGCTTGAATATGAACTTTTAGATATAACCTTTAACGTTTGCGATGGCAAGTTAATGATACTTGAATATTTTGGATAAAATATTTAAGTTGTCAAACCTACTTGGAGGAATGTTAGATATGTGTCTAACTTTTCTTTAACGAAAGAGTGGATTATTTGGAATAAGGCGAGATGATGATTAAGGGAATGTGTAGGTGAAGACTCTAGGAGATATAAGACGAGATCAATGTGTAAGACTCTATGGCATTTAAACGTTAATTGTCATATGTTAAGCTAATATAGTGTAGGTGTACAATTAACACATAAGTCATGTAAAATGACACATACAAAACATGATAATTTTAAATGTAATCGTCATGTAAAACATGTTAGCATTTAGAATTTAGGAGCATGTGCCATTTAGATAAACTAAGAGATAAATTATCAAAATTGCTAAAGAAAGACAAACGCCTTTATAATAGACATGTATTCAATAGCTTAGCAATTAAACATTGAGCATCAAGACATATAATTGCATTACATATGAACAAGTAATCATCTTGAAACATTAAAGCACATATATGAGGTGCATTGTGTCTAGATTGACTAAGGAAAAGCCTAATTTCTACGTGCTTAGTGTGTACTCCTAATGAGATACAAAGTCTATCGATGTAGACTATCATTAGGCATATTTAGGAAGAGCCATTTAATCAAATTAGAGAATGAATATGAGACTATCACTAGTGGTGCTCAATTCAGGCTAAACACGACCATTTTTACGAGTTATACACCAAACCCAACTTCACTCTTAGAAGCAATTCAACCTTTAGGTCAAATTGAATTTCTAGTGCAATATATTCTCCAGTAGTCATTCTCATGTTAGACAAAATAGAATTCTTATATTTGCCTAATGAAGTGTAGCAAAGATAAAATTTGTATTATCTTTTCATAGAGGGCCTAACATGACTCAACTAACATACTTTAATTCCGGTTCGCATAATCCTAATCAAGATGTGTGGAATTCTAAGATAAGCGTAAGCAAGATGTTTTAATCTTTTGTTCAAGATCTATAGGTTGTTTGGTTTCGATTACATATTGCTTGATTTAATGGATGTCTTATATTTAGTCATCTTACATGTGTAGTTGTCACATGTGATATTTAACGTGTTTGGTTTTTCAAAAGCCAAGAGATGTGCTTATTTGTGACAATGACAAATATGTTATATTGAGAGTGTTTTAAGAATTCTCCATTTCATGTCATGTGAAATGAATCTCATCAATATTATTTATCTTAATTGAGTTTGTGATTCTTTAATGATAAATAATTGAAAAGAGACATATTTTATTTTTTAAACAAATATGTTTTTCTAAAATTATTATTCTTATCAATGTTGTATATCAAACAGACCATCCTAATAAGCTTTACAATAAGCACTTGGACAAAGATGAAATAAGCCATTTACCCAAAAAGTCTAATAAGCTCGAAAATAAGCAGAGAGACCAAAACCAAAACTGACTTTATGAGAGTTTTTGGAGAACAAGAAAGGACAAAGAAAAAAATTCATAAAAAGTATAAAAATTAGAAAAGAACTATTATAAAATAGTTTCTCAAAAGGGTAACATACCCACAAAAATAAGCTTAAAATAAGCTGAAACAGCTACAAACACAACACACAATACAAAACACCCCCAGTTAGCTATTGATACCAATTGATAAGGATCATAAACACCTTTTTGGGGGGTCTTGGTTGATCAAAGAACAAAAGATGAAACATTGTTTGTTTTAGTGAGAGAAAGTAGAGAGAAGGTGAGATGAACACAAAGAAGAGAATATTAGATTAGAGAGAGAAAGAGGAAAATACAAGTGAACATCTACCACCCCTTATGGAGAGCCATGAGGGGTATTTATAGTAAAATAAAAAGCAAACTATTCCTAGTTTACATAAATAACCCCTGCGTAACACACAGTGTCCAAGACTAGTCCAATTCCCGTGTAAGACGCCAGCTTCACTAAAAAGTGAGGCTAACATATTTACCTTAATAGATCTTGTGTTTGTTTCTTTGTAGAAATAAATGATGATTAACTAAAGTTTAGTTACATGTATGTTAGAGTTTTAAGCAAGAGATTGACAAGAGAAAGATGTTTAAATCTAATGCCATAGGGCGGATCTACCTAAATCGAAGATGAATATAGGACGAAGGATCCATCGATCCGTGGAGGTGCCAAATTTGGGCAAGGATCATTTTTCTATTATTTAGGAGATGATGTTGATATTAGGTTATTAAGAGAAACTTATATAACCAATAAGGGTTCTCGGTTTGATTTTTCAAAAATGACATCCAAGTCTTGCTTATCAAGTTAGATTACTTATAAGTTTCCCGATGAAAATTCGTAAGTAGTCAATCCTACTTAGAGTGTGTTAAGCTTAGCATGTATAATTTGACCATAGCTAATAACATAAACATTTGAACAGTTTAGACTCAATGAAACATCTTCATTGCAAGTGTGAGTTGCAATTTAATGGCTAGTCTTGTTGTCTTGCAATCAACTTGTAGATTTAATTTATTAACGGATGGTTAAAACTGAGGACCGGAAAAATATCTACGGTCATTTGATTGATATTTTCGTGATCTAGATAAATCCTAGTCTCGATTTCATAGTGAGATTTGATTGATAATTTTGTAATTAGATTAAATGGCGAGATTGATTATCGTTTCAATAATAATCATCTTCATATTCAAAATCTTCTTACGATCACCTATTGAAAGAAAGCACAAAAATAGTTTGTAGAATATGTTCAATTTTTCCTAATCCTAACCTTAGATGGTTAAAGGGTTCTCATTTGGTGAAGAAGAAATATTATGCTTATTTGATAAAGTAAGAGAGAGTTTTGATAAGAAGATAGGTTGAGTTTTAAGTTGTGCTTTTGAATTGTTTGAGCAAAGTTACATATGTTGTGCATTTTCTCATGTTTGGCTTTTTGAAGATGACGACTTTACGAATTGCATTATAAGGTAAATTACTTGAATATTTTGGACAAAACATTCAAGTCGTCAATCCTACTTCAATGTGTATTTTATGCATATATTTGCCAAATATTTGAAACACAACTATTGGATAAGTAGACTTAGTATGACATCATCTACACAAGTGTGAGTTATGATCTGATGCATATTCTTATCGTCTTGGAAAGGGATGTCGTTATTTTCATATCAATCGAGTATGATTGAGTATGTAGGTTTAAGATAATATAGCTTGTTATATTTTGATATAATCTTAAAGCTAGACAAATAAGAATCCGATTTTTTCCATACTTAAAAACTTGTCAATTAGATTCGATAATAACATCAATCATAGTTTGAATAATGAGTTGATATATATTCGAAATATTTCTTGACCCTCACGAACACTCTTTTAAAAAAGACAAATAAAGATTTTCATAGTGTGTTTCACTAATCCTAAGACTAGTTGTAAGCGTGAGGTTGATGAATAATGACTAGTTAATTTCTTACTTCAAGATTGTCATATATTTTGCGTGTGCGAAAAACTATTTGTTGTTATACATAGTATGCATAGTTTTTGACATTCTATTAGTATATGAATGATTTTTTTAACCATTTTAATACAACATACATCTTTTGTAAAACAATATATGTTTATAAAAAGAATATAATTATGTGTGTCTGTTAGAACAATGCAAGCACAAGCAAAGTTTAAAAAAATATATTTTCTTTTACTTAATTACCAATGTATTAATACAATCTTTTATTTTGTTTAACCAACCCAAGGTCAAACACCGCAAGATGATGAAAAGATTTAGACATCTTGTTGGAAGAGAGTTGATGTGTTGGAAATATTTTAGTGACGAGTTTTAATATATGATCTTAGGACATTATTTTTCCACACACTTGTGGATATAGTGATCTATGCCTATATGCAATGCACAAACAATTTTGCAACTTAACGTAAGAAATCTAGTGTAATTACTATTAGGCATAATCCAAAAAACTAGTAACATACAAATAACATACACGACACATGTGTTTAGATATATAATTAGCTTAATTAAAAATAGTAATGATTACTTGTTAATATCTATTAACCAAGTTGAAACAAAAGTAAATACACATAATCATCTAGCATACACATAAGGATATTCATCGTTGTTTTGTGTATTTGTTGATCCCAAACCTTGATCAATTCTTTACCTTGTAAAGAGTATGTTACCTTGGATAAATCCAAAATAACAATAGTAGAGACTTTGTGTGTATATTAAAGTGTATGCGGAATCTACACCTTAATACTCTAGAAGTAATATCAATGGAACATTAAATATGAATGAACAAGTGATGTAACAAAAAGCTTTAATATTATTAGATCAATAATACGAGTACTCTTAACTAGTACTAGGGTTTAACTTGTAGGCATGCAAACTATGAATTCGATCTAGAGTATTATCGAAAAGTTTATCTAACACCTTAACCTAGGACTTCCTTTTATACACTAAGGAGTCCTTTACAAGATAACTACAAATCTTAGAATATCTTCTATAATTCTAAACATATACGTATCTTCCTAACTTTATAAGATATACATAACGATTACATCCATATATATCTTTTCACACGTCTTTAATATGTCATTAATCCGTCTTTATCCTCTTGACAGCAGTAAGTCTTCCGCAGTTGTATCTTTATAACCAGCAGCATAAACTGAACATAAGCAGTAGTAAGTACTAGCAGTACTAACTTTACGCTAACAGTTGTAACTTTACTCTAGCAGCACTAAGTTATACTAACATTACTAAGTTACACTAACAGTAGTAACTTTTGCACTAACAGTAGTAACTACTTAGCTTATTTTCAGTCTTTAACTCTGAGCAGTCTTAACTTCTATTGACAGTAGTAAATTACAGTAACAGTAGTAACTAGCAGTGGTAACTTTATACTACCAGTACTAACTACTTAGTATAATTTTCATTATGTACCTAAGCAGTAGTAACTCTTAGTGTACTTGAAGGCTTTTTAGTCCCAACAATCCTCCCTTAATCTTGATGTTCACCATCTGAATCTTCAAGTTTCTTCATCATAATCTACTCCTTCCTCTTTACTAGAAAACACTCGTTCGATTGACACTGATGAAGCTTGTTCGGTTCAACCTATGCAACTGCTCGTTCGGTGTTCTAGTTCGGTTCTCTTGTTCGATTCTCTAGTTCGGTTCTAACTAGTACGAAACCCAAATTTTCAAAACTCAAAGAGACACAATTTTTAATGGTTTTTAGCAAAAAATCTTGTACAACTATTATTACTAACCCTATAGGAACAATAAAAATGAAAACTTTAAGATTTTTAAGCCAAAAAAATTTTTAATCACTAATTTGCTCTTTGTAAAGGTTTTGACTACAAATCAAACACAAAAATCTAAACACACCACTCCATGGCTCTGATACCAATTGTAGAATACTAGTAATCTTAAGATCAAGCAAGAACAAGAGTGAGATGTGGGTTGGATGTTAGAGAGAAACTTGGATGGAATAATGGATGAATGTATAAAATGAATATGTGTAAAATGGAACAACCAACCCTCTCCAAGACTAGGAGAGGGTGTATATATACTACATTGGCCGGCCATGGGCTGGCGTTGGGCCACCCATGGGCCTTGGGCCGGACTAGATTACTAATCTAATCCTTATACTAACTACGAGCTAAGACTTGTTACAACTTTGGAAGTGACCGACACTTTTCGTGTTTCCAACATATGATTTGGAAGTTTTCAGAAAAACGGTCATTTTCGTGAAATTCGGTAAAAGACCGTTACGGTCGTTAAAACGTAAATTTTGAGCAAGTTGGTTTTGAAAAAGTTTATTTTGGGAATTTAAAATGTTTTCATAATTTTGAGGATGGTTCGGTTGAGTTTTTAACAAAAATTCATGTTTTCGGTCCTGACCCGGCCGACAACGTCTAAATAGATTTTTTTGTAGTAAATTAAGGTGATATGTGGCATATAAATAACCTAGATTTATGAAAAAGTGATTTTAAATGCAATAGAAATATTAACTAAACTTGGGTAACGTTTTTAAATCATCAAACCTTGAGCTTTTAAGTGATCCCAACACAAAAAGAAGAACCCGAGACCCTCCTAGGATCCATTTTCGGTCAAGTTAAGCAAAAAGGGACAAGATGGCTATTTTTAAGCTAGGTTGTCTCATTAGTACTTTTATATTCTCCACCACCTCAAACAATTTGATTCATTCACTCATTTTTAAATCAAACACAAATTTTTTTATCTCTCTTCTCCTTCTCTCTATTCGGACGAGCAACAACAAGGACAAGAAACCAAACATTTTTCAAGATTACAAATAACACGGGTTAAGAATAGATAGTGGGTTGATAGTTAGTAGACTCGAGTTATATAAAAGGTATTCGAGTTCGTTCTCTTCGCGTCAAAACCAAACCAAGATCATCCAGACTTGTATGTTTTCTAAATTTTGTTTAAAGTTGTACTTTTATGGCTATTATGGTGTTTAAACACTAGTTGTACAAGTTGATCGTCAAAAAGGTCGAATCTTGAAAGCGAAAATGTAAATAAAGGGGTGTTGTGTGAGTCGGTTAGAAAGAGTATCTTTCTAACTTTATAAGATATACACTGAATAAGTCAATACAAATCACTTGACACGTCTTTATCACTTTAGCAGTCTTAATCTTCATCCAGCAGTCTTAAGTCCTTCAGCAGTCTTAAGTTAGTACTGCAGTACTAACTTACTCTAGTAGTACTAATTGGTTAGTACTGGTAGTTGTAACTTGAGCAGTATTAACTCTTGGCTTAGCAGTACTAAGTATGAAGACTTTTAATTCCTAACAATCCTCCCCTAAACTTTTGATTTACCTCTAAATCATCAAGTTCTTGAATTAAACCTTTTTCTCTAGGGATGTCTTCCAAAACTTCTTCTCTTGTTCTTTCAAACTAATGAATATATTCCTAAGAAGTTCTCTGTACATCTCATTATCTTGATCCACCAAGAGCTTTGCGATCAGCATCAATTTAAGAGTTCCCCTTGACAATAGATACTCCTTCTCTACCAGCATGTAGATGTTTATTCCCTCCTTTGTATACACATGATGCATCTCACATGAATCATATAGCCTCCAAGTTAAATCATGAATTTTCTTTTGAGCTTCCATAACTCATCATCTGTATCTGGTTCAAATAATCTCTTTAACTCAACCCATATCTCTCTTTCTTTGTCATTTGTTGGTTCTGTTGAATTGAATTTATCTTTAACCAAACTCCACAGCATCATTAAGTCATCCCTGTCAAAGGCTTTTAGCATTATCATCAAGAATTGATGTACCTCTGTATGATTTTCCAACTCTGCTGATCTTTCCAGTAACTTCATAGTGGCCTTTAGTTTAAATCTCCAGTCAATTATTGGTTACTTAGTTGGTACGGCATAGTCAAAATCATCCCTTTCTCTAGAAAACTATTATCATTCATTTGGTTGTAGCTCTTCTTGTGGACAATTCATACAGCTTCTTCTATCTCTTGGTTCTTAGTAGTTCTGTGCTTTCAATCTAGTCTTTGGACTTCTTAGAACTTCTTGATCAAGTTCTTCTTCTGCAAAGCCTTTTTGGAACTTCAGCTGCTTAGCTCAGGAAAATGCTTGTAAACTTCTACTCTCTATTGGAACAAAAGTGTCTACCTTCCTCATTGTTGTTTCAAACAAAGTCTTGATATCATCAAAGGAATAACTCTCAAATATGCATTGTATAACCTCCCATGTTCTTTATATGTTTGATCATTTAGGTCCTATATTAAGCTGTGTGGGGTGGCTTGTTCCTCCTTTTTCAGCTCTTGTGCAGACTAAAAAATATCTCTTCTCTGGTTGAAAGCTCTGCAAGCATTCTTGCTTATTTAGCTTTAGTGTACTTTTCTCTTTCCTCTGCTTGTAACCTCTGCACTAACTCTTCATCAGCTTCAACTCTAGCTTGTATGTCTTTCCATTCTTCAACATCAAAAGAGCTACTGCTTCATGTACCCTGACAATCCTCTGCTATCTTCTTCTCAAGTTTATCTGCAATCTACAGACTGCTCAAAATTTATGTATTTCTTGTTCTTGCTGCAAATTTATCTTGGTCTGTCAGTTTTCAGATTAACCATTTTACCATTACCTTTATCTTTGGACTGCACTTTTCCTGATATACGTCCATTGTCTCAGCACATAGTAATGTGTCAGCAGTGAAAATTAACAGTAGAAGAAACTCTAGTATTTCTTGTGGACTAACAGTACTAACAACAACACTACGAAGTAGTAACTGCTTAGGACCAACAGTAGAAAAACAGATCAACCCAGTACTAACATCTTTCTCAGCAGTAGAAACTTCCTTAGCAGCATCAAAATCAAAGTCAAACTCCATATCATGCTCATACCTCCCCTGAATCTCTGCATCATGTTGTACCAATGAAATGCCAGGATCTTGATCAATTGCAGCTTTCTTCCTCCCCTGTTTGGAAGGATCCTCCAAATCATCTTCATCATCAGAGACAACAATTCTTGCCCTTCTTTTAGCTTGGCTGGACTTAGCTGTTTTCTCTAACTTTTTCACCTTCTTGATAAGCCTAGTATAAGCAGCACCATATATTTGGTTGGTCTGCTTCAAGTCTGTCTCCAAGCTCTCCACTTTCTTTGATAATGTTGTACAAAAAACCATCAATTCTTGTAGTGTACATTACTGCCCTCTATCACTTCCAGTGTTGTTAACTATTGGGAGAGGTGATCATGGGGCTACTGGTTTTGGGTATTACTCAATTGTTAACACGCCTGTCTTGTTCTTAAGCCAGTGACAGTAGTGGTAGCCCATCCATATCTGACATCCACACCTGTGGAAGCAGCCTCATTTGCTATAGGGGTCTGAGTAGGAGATCTGGGATGAGGAACCATAGATTCATGTCTGGTTGTTCTCCTAGAGGTTGGTGAAAATGGTGGTTATGAGGTTGATGGAGCTCTGGTGGGTGTGTGATGTGTGGCAACCATGACTGAGAAGGTTAGTCAACCCGTTTGTGTGACTTTATGTATCTATTTCAATGTATGAGTTATGTGTTATTTGTGCTAATATGTGTTTATATGTGTTTATGTGGGATATGTGAGATTGGATAATCAATCCATTGAGCGTGATGGTCTTAATGGGATTGGATTTGGGTTGAATTTTGTGGAGTTCATTTCGTTTACTTTTGGTGACAAGGAAAATGATTTTATGGTGATCTCAAGCGGTATTTCGGCGTTCAATTGTGTAAGTAGTATAAAGTATACGTATTTAAGTATTAGTATGTTTAGGTATGAATAGGTGTTAGTAGTTAGGAATAAGAATGAAACTGTGAATTTCTATTTTTGGGATGTTGGTTTAAAATAAAAATGAAAAGATATTTACTTTAAAAGTCTAGTAAATTACGTTTACGCAAAAAGGTATACTCAATTAGGCTTAGGTTTTTATAAAAACTTAAGGTAATGCAAATAATTAAGTAATTAATAAATAAAATAAAATAAAAAATAAAAAAATATATATAAAGGGGAAATCGGCTAAAAAAAAGGAAGGAAACGAAAAAAAAGAAATCAAATCTTACTCTAATTAAAATTGGTAAAAGATATATATCCTAAACCTTTTTGTAAATCTTATAAATACCAAAAACCCTTATCCCTCTTGTTTTTAATTGTCCCAGCTGAATTTTATCAAAGAAGGAAGAATAAATTTTTTTTTCAAGTTTGGTGATTTTTGTGTTCAAGATTCGAAGATTTAAGGTATAAATTATATCACTTGAGTTAAATTATCATAAAACGTGTTTATAAATTAATTATGGATGTTTAATTAGGGTTTCATAAAATTCTGTAATTATGATATAATCAAACGTTATAATGATTAGGGTTTATTAAGATAACTATGGGTATATTCGTTTAGGGTTTGGATGCGTTAGAAACATTGATTTAGATCTAGGACAATAATTAGGGGCTGTGTTGTTCGGCTGTTATCTTAATGATGGTAATAGCTTTTGTCAAGTTTCCGGTGTCTATAACGTAGCTCAGAGAGTCTAGTGTCCAGAACATCGGCCTCGAAAGTTTTTAAGGTCGGGAAGTCATTCAAACGTTGGTTGCAAGAAAAGTTGTCAAAGCAGTAAATACCTGTCAGATTTAGGTAGATTTACTGAGGGTTTAAAAACCTCACTTAAAATTCGAATTTAGCTTATCCCTTCTACAGGAGTTTAGTTCTATGTGTCTATTAGAAATCCCCAAAGGAGAGATTCTGATTTGGAGTCTAAGTATGGTTTTTAGGTCCAAACTTTTTAGTGTGCAAACAGATCGAATTTGAGATGTTTGAAGTTTGATTTTTCTTAGGAGTACTTGTGCATGTAAATGGCTCTTGGGAATCATGAGGTACGTTAATATAATCATAATAAAACATTATGTGATTTTTGCTCATGAATTATTGGTCGGTCAGTATGTAGAGGTTTGAGTACGTTTAAGTTCATGTTAAAATTCTGCCAGTTTTTGAACGAATTGTGATAACTTAGTGAAAACTGTTAATAAAGTGTGTTAAAGGTTTGGGTAATGGTATCGGGGTGACACATGGGGATAACAGAAAACCTTATTATCCATCATATGATTGTTACATGTGCATTAAGCTTTTGGCTTAGTAGCGTGTAACACGAGTTATTTTGTTGTTTAGATTTGTGCTAGTTGTTTGTGAAGCTTTTTGTTGGAATCTTTTGGAAAGCTAAGCAAAGGTGAGTTTCATAGCCCCTTTTTCTCCATGGTTATTTTGGGGTGAGATGATGATTGTCATTTGTGTTGTTTGGTCCTTTTAAGTTTGACCAAGCATAAGTCAAGTGTGTGTGTATGCATGGTCTTTGAAAACCCCCATTTTTAAGCCCAAAATTCAGCAGCTTTTATTGTTTTCTAAACCCTCATCCTTTGGAAATAAGCTCACTAGTCACCCTTTTAAATCTGTTTGAGGTTTATTTTGGCTAAAAAGCTCTTTAGAGCTTATTGCATAAGCTCAAAAGAGACCCCTTAGCCACTGTTGCATGCTCCCCTGGTGCTGAGCACCATTTTCAGCCTCTTTTATCTAGCTTATTTTGTATTAAGCACTTAGGATTTTTAGCTTTTTATTGTAGCTTATTACTAGTTCTTTAAATCCCCAAGCTTTCATAGCTTATCTCTCCCTTTAGCATAGCTTATTTAGGCCTTAAAGTAGGTACTTTTCTGTTTTCTTTTAAAAACTGTCACCATAGCTTATTTCATTTCTAGCTTATTTTAGGGGTTATATTAAGTTACCTTAGCTTATTTAGGGTACCCTTAGGCCTAGTAGCTTATTCCATTAGTTTCTAGCTTATTTGGTAGCTTAAAATCAGAAAAGAAAGAAAAATAAGCTAATAAGCTTTTGCAGCCCAAAAAGCTCACTTTTCTAGCTTATTAAGCCAACTAAAAGCATAAGTGCTTTTACAAAAAAGACTCCCTTTGAGCCCCTTAATAAGTTTTCTTTGATAGCTTTTTGATAATAAGCACTTAGGACTTGATTTGTAATCGGGGTCCACTTCAGGGACTGTTTGTGTAATTTCCTCTTTTGTAGTTACCTCTGTTAGTCCCTGTGGTTAGTTAGCCTGTTACCCCGTTTGTCCTTGTGTCCTTTTCACTGTTAGTCCCTATAGTTAACCACAGTTAGTTTATTTAATTTAATTAATATAAATTAGGTTTAAAATTAATTAGTTTAATTACTTTTAATTTAAACAGTAAAATTTGGGCATTTTTATATTTTTAGAATTGTTAACTTTTTCTTTATTTAATTTTATTTTTTCAGAATTTTTATAACTTTTATTTTTTGTCTTTTTCTATTTTCTTAGTTTTAATTAGTTTTTAATCTTTAAAAATTCATAAAAAATCCAAAAATTAACAAAAAAATATTTTTCTTTTTTATAAAATTTTATTTTGTCATTTAGTATCTAGGAAAAATATAAAATTTAGAATAGGCTTTATTTTTCTTAAATTTCAGTCTTAGACCCGTTTTACCGGGTGCGTTTTACCGTTTCTTTTCATTTTACATTCAAACGACCTCCGTTTTAGTTCTAGTTTTCTTTATTTTTCAAATTAAGTTAATTAGAATTTAATTTTGATTTTTAATTTAATTTAGCATTTATTTTCTTAATTTTTAGTATTTAGGTTTCCCGATACCTTATTCTGTTCCCCGTATCTTAGTATAGATTTAATTTTAGGACTTCCCAATAATTAATTATGCTTCCCGTAGTTTAAGTTCTATTCATATTAACTAATTTTGTTTCCCGTAGTTTTTAAGACCCTCATTTCCTTTGCTTGTTTTCCCGTAGATTAAATTAAGTTTTATTTAATTAACTTTAGTTTTCTCATCAAACCAGGATTACTTTCAATTGCAGCCTCGTTGGGACATACGACCCGGGAATATCTCTTCCGGAATCTTTTTATTATTGATTCTTTATATATATATTCTCTTAGTGTAGCTTTTGACCTTTTGCCTTGGTTAAAGGGCATTTGGTTGAGATTTGCATTTGAGTTAATTTTAATGTGGTGCTATCATACGAATCAACTAATTTTCTATTCGACGTCTCAATGTATATTGGTTGTTCGGAATCTGCTTTTTCGGATATAGCCGCGTTTCGTTAGTTCTTTCATTGCATTGATTACTCGTATGAGTATCAAAGGTTTCTTTTAAGCACTAATTGTTCCTAACATATTAGTGTGGATCATTACTCCCTTCTTTGTATATCCCTTGGTTTTCGTAACCCGTTGGCGACGTGTTAGTATCGATGCTTTTAGGTTTGCTCTGTTGATCGTTATTTTGGATAAGACCTTACATTTTCTTTTGGGTACGTAACGTCTTGCATGAGTTTTCTTGTACGAGTTCGTTTGATTTTATTTTGAGTATATGGTTCCTGGTATTTTCTTTCGTTTTCAAACAATAGAATTGTGTTAGAGTCTGTATGGTGTTTTACGATCCCTGTTGGTATTATGGTGTCATTTGTTTGAGTAACATATTTCATAATTGATGTCTAATTATAAAAACTCTTTGGAAGTATTTGTGTTATTGTCTTGAAGAAAAAACTGTGTATAAAATGAACTTTGAAAAAAGAATATGTATAGAATGTCCTATACAAATAGGATATAAATTTTAAAGTGGTTTAATAAATTTTATTTTATTATAAAAAGCTGGTTTAAAGTGATTCACAGTGGTAAGGTACGATACACCATTAGATAACCATCTCTAGATATTTCTGACAACCAGAATGAATTTTTCAAAGATTACATTTAAGACAATTTCATTATTATTTAAAATGATTTTTATACTTAAACTGACTTTCTTAATTTAAATTTATTTTTATAAAAACATTATTTAATTTGATCTTTTGAGTAAAGTCGATAATTGGTATAAGAATTTCCGTCTTTCGTATTGATATTTTTTTATGTGTTCATTTGTCGTGGTACGTTTGTTGATTTTCTTTCGTTGCATTTTCGCTCAGTGCATATACGTATCATTTCTTTCAAAGGATTCTTATGTCATTTAATCCACGTCTATTTGCATATGTGGGAAGTCTGCATATATGCAATTACTAAGCCTTTGACGTCGATATTCATTGTTATCCTATTCGATTGTTCGTAACCCTTGGAGTTCGTTGATACCGTTGAGTCGTGGAAGCTTTGATGTGATTGTGGGAATGGACCGGTTGTCCAAGAGGACGTTAGGGATAGTATGTCATGAGAAGGTGGTTAGGATACGTTGGAAGGTGAAAGATACCTTCGAGTTCATGGTGAACTTAACTCAAGAGTCGTGAAAACCTAAATGAATGCAAAGGTAGATGAACTGAAATTGAGTGGTATTTCCGTCGTACGAGACTTTATTGACGTGTTTCTGGAAGACTTGTGAATGACCACCGCAATGACAAGTTGAGTTTCGCGTAGACTTAGTTCCTTGAGCGACGCCAGTCGCTAAGTCTCTATATCGTCTAGCACCTTTGGAAATGTAAGAATTGTCTGAACAACTTCAAGAGTTGCAAGACGAAGGTTTCACACGACCTAGTCATTTTCCGTGAGGAGCACCAGTGTTGTTTGTTAAGAAGAGGAGCATGAAGTTCATTTGAAGTTAAAGTTAGAATTACCGAGGAAGGAGAAGTTGTATGCTAAGGTTACTAGTGTGAGGTAGTGAAGAATTGGAAAGTACCTACGACACCATCCGAGATATGATTATTCTTAGGATTGGCAGGTTACTTACCTACGTTTCATCGCAAACTTTCTAAGATGTTAAACCCCTTACTTCCCTAACTTAGAGGAATTAAAGTATGAATTAGGGTGCAGTACGAGAAGAAGGCTTTCCTAGACTTTGAGTAATGATTTGTGTGACGCTTCTATTAATCGAATGTAGTGGTTGATGCGTTGAGAAGAAATGGAGAGTGAAACTAAGACGAGTAAGAGCAATGTCCATGACTATCCAGTCAAGTGTTAAGGACAAGATATTGGCTACTTCAAGAGAGACGTCCAAGGTAGAGAACACGCCAACAGAAATGCTGCGTGACCTGGACCAACAAATGGAAAAGAGGGCAGATGATGGTTAGTACTTTATGGATTAAATTGTATAGTGAGTATGAGTATGAAATTCGCTACCATCCAGGTAAGGCAAATGTGGTTACTTGGTGTGTAAGTAGGGAAGTAACTAGAGAAACCTAGACGTTTTCGAGCGATTGGTATATATCAATCAGTAATGGAAAGATGAATGATATTGCAGCCCAAAGTGAGACTTCAAGTAAGAGAACGTACGCGCAGAAAGATTTTAGGTGTTATATTGACAAAGAAAAGGAGACGAGAGTTTGTACTTTATGGATCGTATATGAGTTCTGTTAGTAGGGAATGATGAGAACAGTAGTAATGGATGAGGCTCATGCATCAAGGTACTTGGTACATCCGGGAGCGGATAAGACGTACTATAACCTTGGAGACATGTATTGGTAGCCACGTGTAGAAAATATATAGTTACCTATGTTAGCAATTGTTGGATTTGTTTAAGAGGTGAAAGCTGCAATGTCAAAGACTTTTGGCTTGCTACAACAGCCTGAGATACTTGAGTGAAAATGAGATAGAATCACCATGAATTTTATTACTAAATTTCCAAGGTCAAAGTAGTGAGTATGATGTGATTTGGGTGATGGTCGATTGACTAACCAAGTTAGCTCATTTTCTAGCTATACAAGAAAATTTCAAGATGTGAAGTTGGCAAGGATTTATATTGATGAGATAATAGCAAGGAATGAAATTCTAGTGACGATTAACTCAGATTGAGATGGATGATTTACCTCGTGGTTTTGGCAGACGCTACAGAAAGTGTTAGAGACACGATTGGATTTAAGTACTGCTTAGCATCCTCAAGCGGATGGACAAAGTGAACGTATGATTCAGACTTTGGGAAGATATAATGAGGGCATGTGTTATTGATTTTGGTTGTAGTTATCATTCGAGCATTTGGTGTGCTCCGTTTGAAGCTTTGTATGGAATGAAATGTAGGTCGCCTGTTCTATGGGCAGAGATTGGAGAGAGTAGTTTGACTGGGCCTGAGTTAGTACTAGATATGACAGATAAGGTAGTATTGATAAAAGAAAAGCTCAAAGCGGCAAGAGACCGTCAAAAGAGCTATGCTGATAATAGACGCAAACCGTTAGAGTTTGAGGTAGGAGATCGGGTTATGCTAAAAGTGTCGCCTTGGAAAGGTGTAATTCGCTTTGGGAAAAAGGGTAAGTTAGCACCGAGGTATGTAGGGCCATTTGAGATTCTTGAAAGAGTCGGTCCTGTAGCTTATCGGTTGAGATTGCCTAAGGAATTGAGTGGAGTACATGACACGTTTCATGTGTCAAACCTAAAAACAATGTCTGGCGGATGCTAGTCTGCATGTGCCATTGGATGAGATCAAGGTTGACAAAACTCTTCGTTTTGTTGAGGAACCTGTTGAGAATAGTGACCGTGAAGTTAAGAGGTTAAAATGTAGCAGAATGGTGGTAGTTAAGGTCTATTTGGGCTCGAAGCGAGGTCTTTAGGACTTCAGGTAAACTGAGTATCCACACTTGTTCGTTGAGCAAGGGATCATTAGGAGTTTTTAGTTAAAGTTGGGTACGTAAGGTTTCTTGTAGACCTTAGTATGCCCTTAGATGTGTTTGTGTGATTTTGGTTAAAGTTATTTTATGAATAAACTCGAAGTCGAGCCGATTTTTCAAAAACCTAGTTTGGGGTTATGTTAACAACTTATAAACTTGGTTCAAGACATTTCTAGTTGATGAGTGCGAGACCGGGGTTTGTTAACATGACGATGTTACGCATCTAAGGTTTTTTTACGAGTCTCCTCGATGACGGGCATGGTTCAGGTAGTTGGATGTTTCTTTTCGTTTAGAGCGGTTATGCTGCTATGCGTACCCTTTTGTGGGCAGGCAAAGTGGTTAGCAGTAAGATATCTTGTGAAAGTTAGTTGGAATTCAAAGTGTAACTTTGAGTTAACATGGTATGGAGGACTACTTTGAAAGATAAGTTATCCTCGATTTTATTGTTTGGAAACAATCTCCCAACGATATCTCCTAGGGGTAGGGGAAGACATAACTAAAACAATAACAAAGGGGTATATACTATTAGATTCCCATTATAAAAAAGTATATAATTCATTTATATAGTAGTAATTCAAAATAGAAAAAAAAATTCAAAGCTTTTAGGTAATATGTGAGATTGGATAATCAATCCATTGAGCGTGATCGTCTTATTGAGATTGGATTTGTGATGGATTTTATGGAATTCATTTCGTTCACCTTTGGTGACAGAGAAATAATTTCGGTGATTGAAGCGGTTTCGCGTTAATTATGTAAGTAATTATACATATATGTAATTTTGTGTTAGTGATTTAAGATAAGATTAGGTTTTAGTAGTTAGGATATGAGAGAAATGAAATTCCTATTTTTGGAAAGTTAGGATTAATAAAAATGAAAAGTTAATTATTTTTAAAGGTTTAGTAAAGTGCGTTTACGCAAAAAGGTATACTCAAATAAGCTTAGGTTTTTATAAAAACTTAAGGTAAAGCAAATAATTAAGTAATTAATAAATAAATAAATAAAATATTTTTTTATACATGAATAGTAAAAAATGAATTTTAGAAGAAATTTTTTTTTAAAAGGAAACAAACTCTAATTAGACTTTATCTATAATTAGTTGGGGGCCTATAAATACAAAATAAAATCCCATAACCCTCCCCCCTTGGTATAACCGGTCGAACAAAGAGAAAAGAGGAGAAAAAAATTAGGGTTTTTGCTTTTGTGAAGAAATCAAGCTCTAAGGTAAGTTTTAATTAATCCTTGTTAGTTATTAATCATTAATTCATGTAATAATTATTATGATGGAATTAGGGTTTTGTAAAATCAGTAAATTAATGATGTTTAATCATATTGCAATGATTAGGGTTTAATTAGAAGCTTATGGGTGTAATTGGTTAGACTTAATTCGCGTTAGAATTTGATTTAGATTGGGGCAGAATTTAGGGCTGTGTTGTTTGGCTGATATCTCAATGATGGTAATAGCTTTTGTCAAGTTTCCAGTGTCTATGACGTAGCTCAGAGAGTCTAGTTTCCAGAACATCTGGCCTCGAAGGTTTTTGAGGTCGGGAAGTCAGTCAAACGTTGGTTGCAAAAAAAGTTGTCAAAACAGTAAATATGGGTCAGATTTAGGTCAGATGACGAGGTTAGAATTTAGCTTAGACCTTCTACAGGAGTTTATTTCTATATGTCTATTAGAAATCCCACAAAGGAGAGCTTCTGATTTAGAGTCTAAGTATGGTTTTTAGGTCAAAATGTTTTAGTGTGCGATCAGATCCGAAACTGAGTAGTTAAAAGTTTGATTTTATTTGAGGCACTTAAGAAGGGAAATAAATTAGTGGAAAAATCATGGAGTTAGTAGACTCATGGTATTTAACCTGTGATGTTTGGTAGAATTTATAAAGCCCAGTAGGTTTGGTTTAGAAAATTGTAAAGTGAGGTCAAAATTTTGCGTTTTCAGGTAAATTGTAAGACTTTGAAATAATGTGTAAACGAATTGGTCATGGTATCGGGGTGACCCATGAGGGTAACTAAACACCTTAGACATCCATCATATTATTTTTACATGTGCTTAAGCTTTTGGCTTTATAGCATGTAACACGAGTTATTTTGTTGTTTAGATTTGTGCTAGTTGTTTGTGAAGCTTTTTGTTGGAATCTTTTGGAAAGCTAAGCAAAGGTGAGTTTCATAGCCCCTTTTTCTCATGTTATTTTGGGGTGAGAATGATGCTTGTTGTCGTGTTAAAATGTTTTTAAGCTTGCTGTAGTTATGTGTATTGGATCGTGGGCACGTTCCGTCCCGTTGTGTTGCGATATGATATGTTTGGTATTGTGGATCCCAATATGCAAAATGAGGTGTGACGGTGGTAAGATTGCGTGAGCTAATATGAGGCCATGTAGCGCACATATGTAGTTGGTATGATTGTGGATCGTGGGCACGTTCCATCCCGTTGTTGTTAATTGTTGTCATGAATTGTTTTGGTAATTGCAGCAGCTAATTGAAAGTTTATTTTGGATATTGTTGTATGTCGTAAACCTATGATTCTCGCTCAACTTTATGTTGACGTTTTAAGCATCATTTTCAGGTGAGCTTAATGGTGCTAAGATAGAGCGAAGTGGCTAGAAGAGACCGTAGGATGCTTGGAGTTTATTTATGCTTTCTGTTTGAATAAATGCGTTTGCATGAATTGTTTGGATTATGTTTTTGCATGTCATTTATTGACGAGACCTCTTTCTCATTAATAAAGACACCATTAGGTTTTGGGTATTGTTATGACACTTTGTGTCTTTGCTTTACTTTAGTTTTCATTTTAGTATTCTCTATATAGACACCATGTGTTGTGATGATATCCATTCTTGTTTACGCCTCGCGTTTCCGCCTTGGCGGGGTGTGACAGATTGGTATCAGAGCCTTTGGTTATAGAGAACTAGGTGGTTGAGCCTAGACTATAGCTTAAGGGTCCCTCATATAGTTGCATTTTAGGGCATAAGTGTTTGTGTACGTATATACCGTATGTTCCCGCTACCTAAAAGCTTTGAAATTCTTTCTATTTTGAATTACTACTATATAATATGAAATATATACTTTTTCATTATGGGGATCTAATAGTATATACCCCTTTGTTATTGTTTTAGTCATGTCTTCCCCTACCCCTAGGAGATATCGTTGGGAGATTGTTTACCTCACTGGACCCGCGGAGTTGGGTGACTTTTGAGAGAGAAAAGTCAAACCCAAGCGAGGCCCAACATAAGTTTATTTCGTTTTCTACCTCGATGCGTTGCTATAATCGAGGATTGCTTTTATATTTTGGGTCACGATGTGACTTCTGTTTCGTTTGGTCGATTGGGATTTTATGGTTCGTTAGATGGATTATCATGTTTGAGTTATATTTGGATTATTATTAAGTGCTATGTGGTAGATGTGTGTTATCATTGAGATGTGTGGTCTTGGAAGTAAGTACACGTGTGAAAAAGGTGCAATTATAATTATGGTCGCGAACATAATTATAAAGGCAACACACACGTGGACTTGTGACTTTGATTGCATTGATCATTGTTGCTTGTATGTATTATGTAAGGATGTAAGTCTGGATAGTTGTGTAGATGGTAGTGTAGATGTGATGTGAGATCCTGTTGAGGATGGTTGTGTGGTTAGAGAATTCCTCTCTTAACCGATTGGGCGATTATATTAGGTTGGGTTGCGTAGATGGTAAGGTTCCCTTTCATCTATCGTTTGCGGATACATCGGATACCTGTTGGTATTGTCGTCGCGATTCTTAAGTTGGTTCGTTAGCTCGTTGTTCGTTGAGATATCCAACGCTCGTGTTGGTATTCTAGGGTGTTATCATAGAACTGGTGTTCTATGTTCTCCGTTTGGCGTTTTGATTGTTTTCCTTTGTCTAAAGGTGACGATACTTTTTGGTTTGGTTCTAAGACCGTTGGTATGGATGAGTCCTTATGGTTTGTTTGGTTTGCAAGAGTTCTTGTCGTGTTCGTTTTCAAGTAAATTAATATTCTGGTATTGGAATTCTTAAGGTATTTTGGGAGTCTATTTTGCTATCATGATGTTTTTTTTGTTGTGAGTCATAAATTCCATTTGAAAGTAAGTTTGTTGTAGTCGATACCATATTGTTTAGGTGTTAAAAACTTCTTTTAAAAAAATTATATAAATAAAATGCAACACATTTTTTTTAAAATCATCTTTTGATTTCTTTTATGAAAACCATAATTAAAATAAGTTTATGATAATTGTATTTAAAATTTATTTTACACTCAAAATTATTTGATTATTAACTTAGGTGTTTCTGATTGTTTTAAAATGACTAGTATAAGGTTGTGAGAGAAAGTTTCCTTGGGTAAAAAATTGGTTTTTGTTACAAAGGTTCTTAATCTTTTTTTTAATGGTGTGGTACGTGGTATTATTCGGTTGGAGGTGTTTCTAGAAAATCGTTGATGGCTTTGTTTGGTCGAAGGGTTCCGTTTCTTCCTTGTGACGTTTACATTCAGTTCGATTTTTTTCTTTTGGGAATCGTGTGATTTTTGGGTCCATACCAATTGGTGCATGTGAAGTTTGAAATTCCTCATGGCGTTGTGCTAGAGTTGATGTTAGGACGTATCTTCTAGTGTGGTGCGATTGATAGTAGCGAAAGCGAATTGGAATTATTCGCGATCCTAAGTTGGAATTAGTGAATTTCTCTTTTACTGTTTGATTAGTACCTCTTAGTTATGAGAGTGTTGATGTATTCGCAGGAGGAGAATTGGTTTGTTAGACATAAGGCTGAGATGGTATGCTCGGAAGGTTGTTAAAATGCCCCTTGGTAATTTAGAGAGTGCTTAAGATTCGTGGAGAAAACGATAACATAACAGAGGGTACGAGGTCTCGTAGGAGTACCAAAGGAAGATGGAGTTGAGATTATGTGATATTTTGTAGTATGTGAGCCTCTATAGTGTTCCTAAGGATATTATTAGTATGTTGTCCCCCTCGTCGGTAGAATAGGTTTTCAGTTGGAATATAGTACAAGGACAGCGACGCCGGATTTGAGATAGGTTGTGTCGTTTGACGTCTTTAGAAAGGCAAGAGGTCTGGAATGATTGCAGGAGTTGCAAGGTGAGGGTTGGTTCGAATGGTAACTTGTGGTGGTCTGTATTGCTTGGTAGGAAGAAAGGTGGGTAGTTTGGAATGTGCCCCCTATAGATCTATCTCGAGAAGGACGGTGACGATAGAAAAATTCGTATGTGATGTCACCAATGGAGGGTGCACGGGGATGACGTGGCTAAAACTGTTTTTAGGATGTGTAATGGACACGTTGAAGTTTACGGCTATGCCTTTTGGGTTAACCAATGCACCAGCGGTTTTTCATGGAGTTAATGTGCCTGGGTGTGGCGTGTGCCTTTGGCCGTATATAGACAAGTAGTTAACGTTTATATACAGGCGATATTTTAAACCACCAAAGTCTAAGGGAGGGATTACGAGATCACGTGAAGATGATCGTGGAGTCACTGAAGGAAGAGAAGATGTACGTGAAGTTTTCCAACAACGTGGAAGCGGAGCAAAGAGGAAGCTATCTAGATGTGGAAGGAATCAAATGGGTAATGAGCCGATCTTGGCATTGCCGGAAGGAGCAGACGATTTCGTAGTATATTATGACGCCGCGTAACAAGAAATTGGAAGGGCATGCTTGGAAAATAAATGGAGATAGGTGATATGCTTGTACGTCGGCTTACAACTGAAGGTTCTTATGAGGGATAGCATGACTAAGAGTATGTTTTGCCTTATCATTGCTAGAGGCATTAATGATCGAGACATGGTGAGTAATCTATTAGGATCATGAATGTCTTCACACAATTTCAATCAGAGATTAAACATGAGGCAAAGGATGATGGATGGATGTTATTTTGTGAGTTTGATTTCGAGGCAAGTACCATCTAGAAAGGCAAATGAGATATTGTACCGTGGTAGGAGGAGTGATGCCAAGAAATTGAGTTCGAGTTAGATGTAGACTGATCCGATCTAGGTTTGAGAAGAAATGGATGTGGGTGACATTAAGATAAAGATGTCCAAGCTTAGAACGCTGTCAAAATAAGGATGTTGATTGGCTTGGACCAACGAGTGTTGAAAAAGAGTATGGAGAGTGGTTCATATCTGGTTAAGTCAAGGTTCGGACCTCCATTTGGAGAGATTAAAGGACCTTTGGCTATTGAGAGGCGTGTAGACAAAGTATTATATCCATCTGGAGCGGATAGATGTTGTTGGTTTTGTGTTAACTAATCGATGGCTATGTATGAGAAGGAATATAGCTCGTTGCGGTTGTAAGTATGTAGCGTGTGCGGAATGGAAGTTATGTATAATAGGTGTCGGATTGTTGCTACGACTGTGATACCCTGATTGGAGTGGGGATGAGGTAAGATACCTAAGGATGTTATTGCTAAGTTACCAAGTTTGAGTAGTGGATACGATGCGATTGGGTGTAGTCAATGGACTGACTAAGTCACCCCCATTTCTAGCTATGCTTAGGACGTGTATGGTGGATGTTAGAGGTAGTTGGGATACTTATCTTTTCGTGAGATGAGTTTTTCCCTAAGGTAGGGATTATCATTCGAGTATGGATGTGCTTCATTTGAAGCATGGTATGGAAAGTAATGCAGGTTACCGTTTTATGGGCCGTAACTGGAGAGAGTGAGTTGAATGGATCGAATTTGGTACAAGAAACAACCAACAAGATAGTGGTAATACAGGAAAGGCTTGAGGCAGCCAAATTGGTCGATAGTGTTAGCTGAGTCTGTAGTGAAACTTTTGAAATTAATGCTGGTAGGTTATGGGTGGTTGAAGGTCTCACCTTGGAGAGGTGTAGTATGTTTGGAAAGAAAGTAAGTTAGAACCGAGTTATGTAGGACCATTTGAGATCTTTGGATATATTGGGCCTACAATCTCGGTTGAGAGTATTTCTGTCTTATGAGACTGGTATCGGAAAAAAATTAGATTGGGAGGTGCTAAAGTTTGCCCGTTTACCTGAATTTAGCGGTTTGGGATTCTTTAGATACAGTTGATGCTTTGTAACATCTATTTATCTAATATCAAGACAGGTTTTGTTTGATGAGTTGCCGGGGTGAAGATATAAAACACGTTGTTACAATAAACTTAAGGGTTTTGATATGTTTTACTCTATGACGAGTGAGGGTATATGTTAGTGGGTTGTTCTTTTCAGTTTTGGGGTTATTAGTTGCTAATTGCACCCTTGTGGGGGTAAGCAAAGTCATTAGCAGTTGGATTTGGATTTGGAAGTTAGTACGTGGTTAAGGTTGACAAGACTCTTTAGTTTTGTCAACGGAACCGATGTGTGGTGACCGAGGAGTCATGAGTTAAAGGTAGTATGATAGCATTGTGAATGTTCGTTGGGATTCAATGCGTTGGTCATGAGCTTACTTATGACGACAAGGATCAATTGAGGTTCTAAGTGTCATCCGTGTGTTTGTCGATAAGTGATAATGCCTCGAGTAGTTTAAATCGCGGGACGGGGGGGAAGATTTTTATATGGTGGGGGACGACTTTTTCTCGTGGCAACCTTGAATTGAGCAAGGTTGGTCAAACCGTAGTGTTGACCTAATGTATCTGTTGCAATGTATGGGGGGTTTATGTGTTTATTACGTGATTATTGTGTTTGTGTGATATGTGAGATTGGTAATCAAGTCCATTGAGCGTGATCGTTCATTGGGATTGGATTTGTGTTGAATTTTGTAATGTTATTTTCTTTCACTTTTGGTGATAAGGAAATGATTTCGGTAATTGAAACCTGCGGTTTCGCGTATATTGTGTATGGAATTGATACGTATACGGTTTTTTTGTGTTACGTAATTTATAGATATGGTTAGGTTTTAGAGGTTTAAGTTAAGAGAAATGATTTTATTTTTTGTGGAGAAAGAAATTTCTTTTTAATCATATATAGTGATTTGAAATTTTGTTTGGGAAATTTTGAGAGAAATTGTTTTGGGTTAATTGTTGGATGTCTAGTGGTGATGGATTATTAAAATGGGAAGTGTGTATTTGTGAAAGAATGAGTTTGTTAAAATATGAGTGTTTTTGGATGGTCTTTTCTATTTTTAGAAGTGAATTTGTGAAATAAAAGTAATTTTTGGAAAGTTAAGGATTTTTATTAGTCTAGTAAATTGCGATGAAAGCATATAGGTATGTCCTAATTAGCTTAGGTTTTTATAAAATTAAGGGTTTGAGGTAAGTTAATTGACTAATAAAAGAAAAAAAAAATTGAGATGAATAGTAAAATACGAAATTTTAGTTTAAAAAAAGGGGAATAATTGCCTTAATTAAAATAGGACTCTTTATTAGGATTTATCTAGGATTAGTTTAGGGGCTTATATATACAAAAAAAATAAAATCCCAAACCCCCCCCTAGTTGAATTCATTAGGTCGACCAAATGAGAAAAATAGGAGAAGATAAAAGAGAAAAAAAAAAACTTAGGTTTTCTTGCTAAGGTATTTCTAATTCTTGTTTAATTCTAGTTAAATTTTTAAATTAATGTATCTAGCATGATTGGTTTAGGGTTTTAAAACATGTACATTTTCGGCTAGGGTTTGGTTTAGGGTTTTATCTTTCTGAAATTTTAATGATGTATTGTTCATGTTTGATCACTTCGTTTAAGTGTTTTCTGATTAGGGTAGTCGGTTTGGGTCTAGATCGCCCGTATTAGTTGTTTTAATTCTCTGCAGAAATTAGGCACTTTTGTAACGGGTATAATACTCAATCATAAATTATCAAATAAACAATTTACAATCATTATAGAGTTAACCTCAGAGCGTTTTCTTCCATAAAAGGTTGGCATCGGAGATTAGTATGGTCGGGAGTGGTGTCTAAAGGGTGTTACAAAAATCCGTGTGTTTTAAAACAAGGATGAATTTCTGTTTGGTTTTGATTTTTCTTAAAATACTTAGATTCATCTTGTTAGAGGCTATAAATATGTGGGAATATTAGTTTATATATTGTGTGTTACCCCTGAAGTTTTGCTAAGTATGTAAGGAGGTCTAAAGTGGTCAGCTAGTGCCATACTTTTAGGGGTCAGATTCTGGACGAATTCTGGACACTTTGGATTACTAAAATTCTAAAGGGTATTTGTAAAAGGGTAATGGCTTTAGGGAGAGGGCGGAATACTATGTCGAGGTTTCATATGACATATATGTAGCATGGTGAATTTTGGTTAGAATTATAGAAGTGTTTAAGTAGTGCGTTTAGGACGTGTATGTGAGTATAAAATTCTGCTCAAAACCAGAAAATTTAAAGTGTAGCATTGAAGTGTTAATGGCATATGTAAGAGTTGGAAAAGGGTTAAAATCAAGTATAGAACTATGGTAGGATAGCTTAGATATCCATTCAGAGTTGAGGTTACATATTTTGAGTTGAATGCCTAATTGATGGGTAGCTGTATTGTGTGCTTTATGTTTAGATTATCCGTGTAGTGTTTGTAGGACAGCTTTTGTTGGATTTTTTTGGGAAGCTAAGCATCAGGTAGTTTCATAGTCTCTTTTAATGTTTTAAATTGGGATGGAAAAATGTGTAAGTGTTTTTGTAAATGTTTTGAATTTGCTGTGATTATGTGTTTTTTGCTTTCGTGTGACATTATGTGACTTGCATTATGGGCTTGTGTTGCTTGATATTGTGTTGTGTTTGAGGATCATTAATTATGGAGGCTGATAATCTCTCGGAGCATTAATTTGAGATGATCAACTCAGTGAATTGGTTTGGTTCAGGCCTAAAGTATAAGCTTCAGCTGGTAGACGTTTGGTACGTAGTGACGTATGTGGGATCGGAGGAGTTTGGCCTACCCAGTATATGTTGGTTGGTTTGATTGGTGATTTGGTTTGCATGGTTAGCCAGAAGTTCATATTTTGCATAATTGTCCTATATTGTTTTGATAATCACAGTAATTGGTTTGAAAGGTTTATAATGTGTGTCTTAAAACCTATGCTCCTCACCAACCGTTGTGTGAACGTTCTTACTGCTCAATTTTCAGGTGAGCTTCATGAGTATGTTGAGGTTTTAAGAGAAGTGGCTAGAGCGGATACTTGGATTGCATTGTAGTTCGCTCCTGGAATTGTTTATTTTATTGCTGGATTTTGTTGTAGGTTATTTTTGATTCTTTAGGATCGTGCATTATTGTTCTTGTTTTAGGTGAGACCCTCTTTCATTTAATACTAAGTTGGGTTCTTTTGGTTTTTCTGGTATGTCATGAACACATTGTGTCTTTATTAATTAGTTGTGCATTTTAGTGTTTTCTCTATTGTTGATCACCTTTGTGTTGTGATAGATATCCATGTCGTTATGCCTAGTGTTTCTGGCCTGGCGGGGTTTTGTGGACAAGTTTGAGGACACTTCAAGGAAAACATTTTGAACCAACATTACACAAAACAAGGGGCAAACATTGGCACTGCTTACACATGCTGACGGATTCGCGGTAGAAGAAACTTACGGAGGATCTACTACAAGGAACAATAAGACCCAAACTATCTCATGAGGACAGTGTGCTCCTAAATTCCATATGTGCAACAGAGTTGGCCATCTGGCCCATGACTGTAGGAGTCCTACAAATGCCAATACTGCTAGCAATCAGATAGCCACTAGGGCTAATCTGTAGGGTAACATTTGTTATGAAATGTGGTGTCAAGGGTCAGTTTAATGAGGAATGCCACAAGCACGAAGATCAACATTCATGGTAATCAAGGGCTGGGAAAATGGCAATGCTCAAGTAAAAGTGTACGTGTTGGTAGGCATGGCAGGGACAATCCCGCGTCTCCTACGTCGTTCGGGTATGTTCATTCTATACAATTCGCTTTGCTTCTATCTTCCCCGTATTTGATACAGGGTGGTGCACCTGTACAGTAGCACGAGCACCTACCGCATTAGTCCTTCTGATAATGAAGATATGTCAGATCAACTCCAAGAGCTATCTGACTTTGGTTTCAATAAGGCCTAGTTCCTTTACCTTAGGGAGCTCTGTCTTGTTTGTCAAGAAGAATGATGGATCATTTCGAATGTGCATCGACTACCAAGAACTGAACAAGCTAACGGTGAAGAATCGTTATCCACTCCCAAGGATCGACGATTATTTTATCATCTACTAAGATCCATACATTTATTCTCAAGATTGATCTGCCGATCAGGATTATCACCGGCTTCGATGTACATGAAGGAAGATATTCTAAAGACGGCATTAGAAACACGATATGGGAATTACGAGTTCCAAGTTATGCTATTTGGTTAGACGAAAACGCACCGGCGCAGTGGTATTTATGGATCTCATATGAACTGCGTGTGCAAGCCCATTGTTGGATAAAATTTGTGATTGCTCTTCATGAAGAAATTAATATCATCTATACTCGAAGAACAAAGAAGCACCGAAGAGCATTCTTAAGTTAATCTTAAAGTTGTTAAAGAAAGAGGAGTTGTATGCTAAATTCTCTAAATGTGAATTTATTGTTTAATAAAAAACCAAGGTACAATTTCTTGTCCATGTGATTGATAGTCAAGGCATTCACGTAGATCCTGCCAAGATTGAATCCATTAAAGATTGGGCATCTCCTAAGACACCAACAGAGATTCGTCAATTTTTAGGTCTTGTCTGTTATTATCGAAGATTCATTGAATGATTTTCGAAGATTGCCAAATCAATGACCAAGCTTACTCATAAAGGAGTTAAGTTTTATTGGGGTGACAAGGAGGAAGTCTCCTTCTAGTTAATAAAGCAGAAAGTGTTGCAATGCGCCAATTCTCTTGGCTCTACTGAAGGTAGTGAGGATTTTGTGTGTTATTGCGTACGCTTCGCAAATAAAGGAATGGGGTGTTGTATTAATGCAAAGGGATAAAGTAATGGCTTATGCATCACGCCAATTGAAAATTCATGAGAAAAACTATACGACTCATGATTTGGAACTTGGATCGGTAGTGTTTGCTCTAAAAATTTTGGAGACACTATTTGTACGGAACCAAGTGTATGGTGTTCACAGATCACAAGAGTTTACAACACATTGTTGATCAAAATGAGCTAAACATGAGCAAAACATTCGTTGGCTTGAGTAGCTCAGCAATACTTTGTTAAATACGTTAGCACCCTGGGGAAAGCAAACGTAGTGATTTGCGATGCTTAGCCGTAAGAACGGAATAAGCCATTATGGGTTCGAGCCTTAGTCATGACTATTGGTTTGAATCTCCCCAAACAAATTTTAAAAGCTCAAATAGAAGTACAGAAACTAGAGAACTTCAAAAAAGAAGGCGTATGAGGTATGATCAGGAAGGATCTACCAAATGAAAAAAGTTGTGACCACGCGCCAAAGGAACTCTAGTGCCTTAAAAGGCAGGAGTTGGTTACCATGTCTATGGTGATTTTAAAAGGAATGTGATCATTGCACACGAGTCTTACAATTCAATTACTCTATACATCGGGTTTGACAAGATGTATCCGACTTGTAATGAAACTTTTATAGGTGCCCAATTTTGAGGCCGGACATCGCCTCTTTATGTTCGCCACTATGTTTTAACATCGTGCTAAGGTACATGGTTGAACACCAAAGGCCATCGGAGTTTTGTTGGTACAACCGAGATACCTTAAGGTAGTGGGATAATATCACATGGATTTTGTCAAAAAGTTCCTAAGTGTCTCAAGGTTATGGTCACCTTTGGGGGTGATGGTTGACCGACTTACTAAACCTCGGCAATCTTCTTTACCAATGAGGAAATGATCCCTTGGAAGGATTGGTAAGAATGTACCAAAAGAGGTATCACGAGGCATGGTAGAATACCTGTCTCAATCATTTGTTGGATTGTGACCCTAGGTTCACCATCAATATTTCTGGAGGTCACTTTAGATGCCTTGGGTACGATTTTGGGGAATATGGAGATGCTACCGTCCGCAAACTGTTAGGCAAAGCGTCGGATGTGACCGAGGACTATTCAAACTACGAGGATATGCTGCGTGATTGTGTGATCGACTTTGAAAAGGGTTGGGTTAACCATTTGCCATTAGTTGAGGGTTTTTCATAATAAAACTGTTATCACGTTGCATCAAGGCGCTGCACCATTTTAGGGCACATTACGGATCGAAAGTGTTGTTCACTTGTTGGTTGGGGTCGAGGTTGGAGATGCTCAACTTCACGGTCCGAAATAGTTCAAGAGAGATCAAGAAGGTCATTCAGATTCAGCTAGAATTCAAGCCGCTCGTGATCAACAAAAGAGTTACGCCGATTTAAAGCTTAAGCCGATGGAATTTCAAGTTGGAGATAGAGTTATGCTTAAGGTTTCGCCTTGGAAATGAGTAGTACGCTTTGTCAAATGGGGGAAGCTAAACCCTAGATATGTTAGACCTTTCAAGGTGTTGGATAAGGTTGGAGCCATTGCTTACAAGCTGACCAACACACAACGCGTACCGACATGATAATAACTAAATTATATTTAATTATCAAAATTTATTTAATAAAAATATTAAACATTTTATTTCAAAAACATTTGTTAAAAACGCGAATATTCGAATTAAAGTTTCATTTTACGGACAAAACTTGCCCATGATACCCGATGACTACACAAATAAATAATAAAAAATTTAAATAAATTTTATAAAACATTTATGAAATACTAGTCATGTAAATAGTCACTTTTTGTAGAAAAATTATTTGAAGGTAATAGCGTAATTTTCGTATCTTGATTCAAACGTTAACTAGCCTAAACATGTCCCGAACCATTATTTTACAAAAATTACACTTTCGGTCCCTGTAGTTATATTTACCTGAATCCTCCCTAGATTATTATACATTTGACACTTTGTTTTATAAGTTCCTAGTATAAATATATAAACATTTTGTAACAATTCACATTCTTCATATCTTGTTACGTCAATAAATATTAAACTATTTATTTTAAACTTCTACGTGTTCGCTTTTGATTTTTATCGTTAAGTTAAATCGCGTAAACTAAAAAATTTCATTCAACGTAAACGGGCATCAAATAATTAAAAGTTTATGTCAAGCAAGTGTTAGATAATTATTTAGAGGATAATTATTAACTATTCACATTTCATTTTTATTGGTTACGTAAAGTGTTTACGTTTCACGATAAAATACATTTAGGCATACCCGAAAGCACCAATACCTATCTATACTCAACCAAATACCCACAATTATACCCAATATCAAAATTTTATATAATTCAACATATATATATATATATACATACATAGCCATATCTATGTAAGAAAAACATAAGAGAAAAGATCTACAACTTGCCTTTGTAATTTACCATGTGTTTATTACTTCAATAAGCAAACTCTCTTACACTTCCAACTCTCTTACACCTTCTCATCCTTTCTTACACCAAGGACATCCCAGTCTTACACAATCTCATCTAACTTTCTTGATTTCATGATCTTGCTCCCTAGATATTTATGCTATATAAGACTTTCTATTCCTAACACTTATACACATATCATTCAACTAGCAAAATAACTCACAAACTCTCTCCCTCTCCCTCATAAGCCACGGCAAACAAAAACCTCTTTAAATATTTTATAAATTTTTGATTTTACAAGTATTCAAGTATTCTAACATCATACCTAAGGCATTTTAAGGTGTATTGAAGGTTTGGTTTAACATTTACAAGGGTTTAATCAAGAAGGTTTAAGATTAGGGTTTCTTGGAAAGTTAGGGTTTTCTAGTCTTGGAAGCTTGGGTTTTGATTCTAAACTAGAACTTGTTTCTCTTCATCAAACATCATCCTAAGGTCATCTAAAAACCCTACACTCTTTACATTTATGATTTATGTGTATATAATGTTTATATAGTAAATCACCATCTAGGAAATATATTAACATGTAAAATGGATTTTTACACTTGATCATGGTTTGATATACTTTTTCATATGCTATATTGATGTTAATAACATGTTGGAATGAAAGTATATACATTATACAAGTATGGTTTAATTTATAAAAGTATATATAAATTAATGGTTTAAATGTTTACTTATTATGTTTATAAGTAAAAGAGATGTAAGGACTTGATTAACATGGACATTACTTAGACAAATGATGGACTAAAGGACCTAAAATATATGAGACTTGTGATATAAAGTATTGTAGAGGACCTGTAGCAAATTAACTAAGCTAAAGACTTATAAAAACAAGTTTTATAAACATTTAAGCCTAATGATCAAATCCTATTGTTTTAATTACGAATACAAAGTATTTATTTTATTTTTTTATAAAATACTACATGTCATGACGATCGTAGGCATATAGAGAACTCGAAAATCCGAGCTATAACAAAGAATATACGCCATTTGCAAGTTTACGATAATAAATACTTTTATAAAAATAATTTTATAAAATCAAATTACTATTCATCTCAAAAAAAATTTGAATTTTTTTTTAATTAGATAGAATTTTTAGTTACGAGGACGTGCTCGGAAGAATCACTAAAATCGTAGTTAAAACGAATAAGATATGACTTTTACGAGGTTACGACGATTAATTTTATAAAAATAGTTTTATAAAATATACATGAACAGTAAAAGTGCTGTGTTCATCAGAGGACTAAAAATTTATAAATTTAGTATTTTGATAAATCTTTTTAATACAAAAGCGTGAACATAAAAAACGTACAAAACGGACTTAAAACGATAAAGATACGCACTATTTTACACTTGTGCACTATTTCTTGACGTGAATAGTGTTGGTTCGTTTTTAATAAAAAAAATTGCGAAACATTTTAGAATTCCTTAAATAATATTTATATATGTTTTAAACTTTATAAATATTATTTTACAAAAGCGATTGAACTATTTATACAATTATACGACTACAAATACATGGTTATTATTTATCAAGCGCGATTCAAATATTACTTCACATATACAATTAGATGGTGATGTAGCTATATAGAATTATATACAGTATTAGTCATTCAAAGTACTTAGTACTCATACGACCTAAAATTAATTAGGTTGCATTTGTACGTTTACGTGACGCATTTTCATTCTATGATTTACATTGTTGATTCATTCACTCAAGGTGAGTTTATAGCCCCTCTTTTACTTGTTTTACAATTACTTTAAAAATCTCAGGGGAGAATCCATGCTTGTTACAACTTGTTTACATATTCATGTACAATCTCTTTTTCATACTCTTGTACATACTTGATTTTGGTAACTTGGTTACAAACTCGTTTACAAACTTGTTACAAACTCGTTACAACTTTGTTATACACTCATTTGCTTATCTCAAGGTGAGATACAATAGTTGTTTTTACTTATAGACGCAACAACTATACTTTACTCTTATGATTACGAATTTGCTTAAGTTGCATGAACTATAAATTACTCAGAGGGTAAGCGCAAATGTTATAAAATAGATCTATTCGGGATTGACAATCCTTGTTCGGGTGATTAACTATCACTGGAAAAGAACGTTATACCATGTCGGAGCACGACTGGATTGGTGTCTTCAGGACCAACAACTACATACTTATGAACTCTTACTGTGCCTTGAATAAAGTGGCATACATATAAGTCTACGTCGCAGTTTCATGAACTTAGAGGTGCAATCGAAAAGAGTGCACATCGAAATCCATATGGTGACTATTGTATTAACTACAATGGTCATGCATACTTTACAAACGCTTTCATCCGACTATACTCAACTTTTTGTGACTATCGTATGGGATACAATAGTCATACACATCTTTGATTTCAATATTCATGTATACATTTTTGGTGACTATTATAACGACTGAAAATGGTCATATACTCTTTACAAATCTTTGATCCAACATTTACATTTATAAAAATCTATGAACTCACCAACTTTATGTTGACACTTTTAAGCATGTTTTCTCAGGTGAATTTGATGCTTGACATACATGATGTGTATTGGAGTCTACACTATACAGGATTGCATACATGGGTTTCTATAAAAAAATCTCGTTGTATTACATTCAAGATTTTCATTTTGATGTAATATGGGACAAGTGCTATAACAAGTTCATTTTTAATTAAATCAACGAGATTACTTTTCAAACGATTCATTTAGAGGTCGTTCTCTCATAGGTTGTGCAATGTACTTATGAAGTAACACTCCCAGACATAATTCCGCTGCGACCCAATTTGGGGGTGTTACAGATTGGTATCTAGAGCCAAGGTTATAGAGAACTAGGTCAAATATTTTTACTTGAATGATAACCGTTTTTAAACATTGCATCATACAAAAGTTTTTCACGGGACATACATACACTATTTGTTTACATTAGTTGGTCATACTAGATGCTTACATGATTAATATACATGTTTATATTACATTACGTATATTACTACTCATGATTTATATATATATACTTATCTTCTCCTAAGTATATTTTACACTTGTTTATATAGGAGTTATCTATATAAATACTAGAACATTTCTCAAGACATTACGAATAACATGATGGTCCAAAAACTCTTACATAATTTAACATATTATCTCGCAACATTTTACGTCTGGAGCATGAATTTTAGAACTAGACTAATTTTATTACTCCTCCGATTTTGAAGATAATGGCACCAAAGAGAAGAGCCACCACAACAACCACCACTACACCGGTCACCAATGCCCAGCTTAAGGCTCTGATCAACCAAGGCGTTGTTGATGCATTGGCAGCACGTAACGTTGACAGAAGCCGAAATGGCAATGACAACCATAATTCGGGAATGGGTAGTTGAAGGATAAAACGAACTGCTCGTGAGTGTACTTACACTGACTTTCTCAAATATAAACCCATGAACTTCAATGGTACTAAAGGAGTTGTTGGGCTAACATAATGGTTTGAAAGAATGAAGACTGTCTTCAATATCAGTAACTATGCAGTCGAGAACCAAGTTAAGTTTGCTACTTGCACCCTTCATGGTGTTACCTTAACATGGTGGAAATCCCATGTCAAGACAGTTGGTCAGGATGCCGCTCAAGACATGCCTTGGAACACACTCATGAAAATGATGACTGCTACGTACTTGTTGTTCTTAAAAGAGATATCTCATATAAAGACTTAGAAATTAACATGCTTAAAAGTGAGTTAGAAAAGCTTAAGCAAGAAAAAAAAAAGCAATCAACTTAAAATTGAAATTTTTTATAATGCTTCTAAGAGTCTAGACAAATTAATAGGGAGTCAGATAACTGATAAAGTAGAATGGGTGTGGGGTTTGTAAGCTATAATGCTGTTCCACCTCCCCCTACAGGGTTATTTTCACCCCTAAAGTTTGATTTGTTTAACTCTGGTCTAGAGGAGTTCCAACAGCCTGAGTTTGAAGGCTATGGACCTAAGCCTAGTAAGAGTGTTAGTGAAGATATTTCTAATAAGTTTAGGGAATCTCCTGATGCTCCATTGGTTGAGGAGTTGGTGCTAGATGATAAATTAGAGAAGAAAACTATTTCTCCTACTGTTGCTAAGATAGAATTTGTTAGACCTAAACAAAAAGAAAAACCAGGTAAGTATGCTAAAATGTATAGGTCATAAAGCCCTAGGGGAAATCAAAGAAACTAGAATAATTAGAAGTCCCAACAGCTAGGAAGTGACTTTGTGATGTACAATAAAGCTTGTTTTGTCTGTGGATGTTTTGACTATGTATAGGCTGACTGCAATTACCATCAAAGGGAAAGGGTGGTATCTGGGAATAATTATACAAGGGTTAATTAAAATTATTCTGCTAAAAAGGCTCACCCTAGTGCTCACAGGAACATGGTTTCAAGAGCAGTCTTAATGAAATCTGGCCTAAGATCACTTAATACTGCTAGGCCTGTTAATACTACTCATCCTAAAACTACAGTTTATAATGCTAGACCAATGTCATATTCTTCTAAATCATCACAATCAATTGTAAAGAGGCCCTATCAAATAAGAACAGCATTAACTAACAAAATTTTTATCCAAAAAGTTAATACTACTAATGGAAAATTTTATACAGCTAGGCCAAAAGCAGTTAATACTGCTAGGCCAAATTCGGCAGTAGTTAATGCTGTTAGGGAAAATCAAGTTAATGCTGTTAAGGCCTCAGTATGTTGGGTTTAGAGACCTACCAAACTTAATAGTGCATAAATTACTTTGAAGAGACATAATTATGTTGATGCACGAGGCAGATCCAAGTCAGTGATGGCTTGGGTCCTCAAAGGAAACTAATTTCCTTATTTTTATGTGCAGAGTCATCCACAAAAAGAAGATCAAGGCTATGTTGACAGTGGATGCTCAAGGCACATGATAGGGAACATGTCTTATCTCTCAGACCTCAAGGAATTTGATGGAGGATATGTTACCTTTGGGGGAGGAGCCAAAGGAGGGAAAATTACTAGTAAAGGAACTCTTATAACCAGTAAGCTTGATTTTGAGGATGTGTACTTTGTCAAGGAGTTACAGTTTAACCTTTTTAGTATTTCACAGATGTGTGACAAAAAGAACAATGTTCTTTTTACTGACACTGGATGTTTTGTTCTGTCTCTTGACTTTAAGTTAGCTGATGAGATTCAGGTTTTACTTAAAGTTCCTAGAAAGAACAATATGTACAGTGTTGATATAAAGAATATTATTCCTAAAGAGAGTTTAAGTTGTCTTGTTGCAAAGGCCACACTTGATGAATCAATGCTATGGCATAGGAGGCTAGGTCATGTAAATTTTAAAACTATTAATAAACTTGTTAAGAAAAATCTTGTGAGAGGTTTTGATATGTGAGAAATCACATATCCTTTTTATACCAAAAATGGCCTTTAAATGAACAAATTTTGCAAATTATGCTTGTATATACTTTATTAATCAGCCTTTATTCATGTTGCATATGGACTTGTTTGGTCCAACTTTTATGAGCAGCTTAATAAATAAGAAATATTGTCTAGTTGTCACTGATGATTATAGCACTATTTACTTGGGTTTTTTCTAAGCAACCTAAGGATGAGACTAGTGGCATTCTTAAGAGATTTATAACTGAGATAGAAAATCTAGTTGATAAGAAAGTAAAGATTATCAGATGTGATAATGGAACAGATTTCAAAAATAGAGTTACGAGTGAGTTTTGTGAAAAAAGGCATTAAGAAGGAATTTAGTGTAGCTAGAACTCCTCAGCAAAATAGTGTTACTGAGAGGAGAAATAGGACACTAATTGAGACTGCTAGAACCATGTTAGCTGACTCTAAGTTACCTACTATATTTTGGTATGAAGTAGTTAATACTGCTTGCTATGTGCAGAATAGGGTATTAGTAGTTAAGCCTCATAACAAGACCCCTTATGAACTGTTTAGAGGTAGAACACCTGCTCTAAGCTTCATGAGACCATTTGGGTGTCATGTTACCATTGTTAATACCTTAGATTATTTAGGCAAGTTTGATGGAAAGACTGATGAAGGATTCCTTGTTGGATACTCAATGAATAATATGGCTTTTAGGGTATACAACATTAGAACAAGGAAATTAGAAGAAAACTTACATATTAGGTTCTTGGAGGATAAGCCTATTATTGTAGGTGATGGACCAAAGTGGTTGTTTGATATTGATGTTCTAACAAAATCAATGAATTATATGCCAGTTGTTACAGGTACAAACTCTAATGATCTTGTAGGTACAGAAGAAAGTATTGGTGTAAGTCATTCTAGCAAGGAGACAGGATCTAGCCAAGACTACATTTTGATGCCACTATAGAAAGATGGTTTACTATTTGATTCTTCTTCAAAGAATACCAGTAATGATGAACCACAACCTTCTAGTGATGCTAGAAAAAAGGATGACGAAGGTGTAAGTAAAGAAACTGGAATTGATGATCAAGAGAGGCCTAAAAACAGTTCTCAATATGTTAATACTACTGGGCCAAGTATTAATACTGCCAATTCAAATGCTAATTCTGATCATGCTCCACTTGAAGCCACACATGCTGATTTCTTTAGTAATGAAGCAAAAGTGGATATGAGCAACATTACTACCACATATCCAGTTCCTTCTACTCCAAATACAAGAATCCATAAAGATCATTCACTAGATCATGTGATTGGTGATGTATAGTCTGGTGTACAGACAAGGAGAATGACAAAGACTACAAATGAACAAGGGTTTATTAGTATTGTTTATGAAGGGAAAACTCATGAAGACCTTCATACTTGTCTGTTTGCATGTTTCCTATCCCAAGAAGAACCCAAAAGGATTGCCAAATCTCTAAGTGATTCAGCTTTGGTAGAAGCAATGTAGGAAGAACTTCTATAGTTTAAGCTATAAAAGGTTTGGGTACTAGTGGATTTTCCTAAGGGTAAGAGGGCTATTGGTACAAAATAGATTTTAGGAACAAGAAAGATGAGAGAGGCATAGTAATTTGGAACAAAGCAAGGCTGGTTGCACAAGTACATAATCAAGAAGAAGGCATAGACTATGATGAAGTTTTTGCCCCTGTAGCAAGAATTAAGGCAATAAGGTTGTTCTTAGCCTATGCTTCCTTTATGGGATTTATGGTGTATCAGATGGATGTGAAGAGTGCTTTCCTTTATTGTAGGATTGAAGAGGAGGTATATGTGTGTCAACCTCCAGGGTTTGAAGATCTTGACTATCCAAACAAAGTCTACAAGGTGGTGAAAGCACTTTATGGTTTACATCAAGCTCCAAGAGCCTGGTATGAAACCTTGGCCAATTATTTATTGGACAATGGGTTTCACAGAGGAAAGATAAATCAGACCTTATTTATCAAGAAGCAAAAAGGGGATATTTTACTTGTACAGGTCTATGTTGATGACATTATCATTGGCTCTACAAAGAAGGGGTTGTGTAATGAGTTTGAGAAAATAATGCATGACAAGTTTCAGATGAGTTCTATGGGAGAACTCACTTTCTTCTTAGGGTTGCAAGTGAAGCAGAAAGAAGATGGGATATTTATCAGTCAGGATAAATATGTAGCTGAAATATTGAGGAAGTTTAGTTTCACAGATATCAGGACAACTAGCACCCTAATGGATACAGAAAAGCTTCTGCTCAAGGACTCAGATGGTGATGATGTTGATGTTCATCTCTATAGGTTAATGATTGGATCATTAATGTATCTTACATCATCTAGACCAGACATTATGTTTGTAGTATGTGCATGTGCCAGATTCTAAGTCATACCTAAGGTTTCACACTTACATGATGTGAAAAGGATTTTTAGATACCTAAAAGGCCAACCTAAATTCAGCCTTTGGTATCTTAGAGATTCTTCCTTTGATTTGGTGGCATATTCTGATAGTGACTATGTTGGAGCAAGCTTAGATAGAAAGTCTATAATAGGAGGTTGTCAGTTCCTAGGGTGTAGATTAATATCATGGCAGTGAAAGAAGCAAACTGTGGTTGCCACTTCCTCTACTGAAGCTGAATATGTGGTTGCTGCTAGTTGCTATGGACAAGTACTCTAGATTCAGAATCAAATGCTGGATTATGGGTATAATTTTATGGACACCATGATTAATATTGACAATAACAGTACTATATGTATTATTAAGAATCCTGTTTTACACTCTAAAATAAAACACATAGAGATTAGACATCATTTTATAAGAGACTGCAATGATAAAAAGTTAATTCAAGTGGTTAAAATACACACAAAAAACAATTTTTCAGACTTACTTATAAAAGCCTTTGATGTTGGAAGGTTTCAGTACTTAGTTGAAAGTATTGGAATGCTAAATCCTTAAAGTTTTAATCTCTTCGTGTCTTTGTAATCTTTTGTTTAGGATTAGTACTGTTAGTTGTATCAAATAGTACTACTAAGTATAACTAGTACTGTTAGTTATACTTAAGACTGGTAGTTAAAACTGTTAGTCAAAATTAATACTGTTAAGAAGAAAGTGCTTTGGATTGTTTTTTTTCTTGGTTTTGGACTAACACTTGCAGCATAAGCAAAGCAGTATGGTTGGATTTGGTAATACCAATTGTGGAGTTTGTTAGAGAAAATGTGAGCTTAAAAGAATTGAAGGAAAACAAAAACAGACAGAGAGAATTGTAAGCAAAAAGAAATGAGAGATGTAGTGAGTTCAAAAACAGAAAGAGAGATGTGTAACACAAAAACAAAAAGAGAGACTTGAAAGCAAAAAAGAAATAAGAGATTCAAAAACAGAAAGAGAGATATGTGAAACAAAAATAGACAGAGTGATTCAGTGAGAAAAAGAATTAAGAGATAAAGTGAGAATAAAAACAGAAAAAGAGCTTGTGAGAATCAAAATTGTTGATGAGAAGGATTTTTGGAACGAAATTAAGGTTAAAACAGGTAACTCAAAAGTTAGTACTGCTGGGCATTACTTAGTACTGTTAGGCTAAACTTAGTACTGCTAGGCTACAGTTAGTTCTGTTTGGGAATAACAGATTTTTGGCAATTAAATATAGCCGTTGAGATAATTCTGCCAATTACTTCGCTTATAGGTTTCCTTATTCTGGATAATTCATAATCTTTCTTTAAATCCTAAGATTTCTTCAAGATAAATCCAGTCGGTCCAATCAAAACCTTAAGTGCTATCTATATAATCTCAATTGACTTTGCCAAACACACATACTCTCATACACGAACATAACCCATAACCTTAATTGAACTTTTCTCAATCAACAAATGACGAATTTTGAATTCTATGACACACACAACATGGTCGCCTACTAAAAGAAACCAGAGAAAAGTGAAGGATTTCACCAAATAGTGGATTTTCTCAATGCTAGTCACATAAGGTATGCTCTTACAGAAAATCACACTATCTATGTTTCACTCATCAACCAGTTTTGGAAAACTGCTACTGCAAGAACACTTGATGATGGAGAAATAGAACTAACTGCTACAATAGATGGCAAAGTTAAGATTATTACTAAGGCATCTGTTAAAAAGGCATCTCTAATTAGCAGATTCTAACTGTATTAGTTCTTTGCCAACTACTGAAATTTTTGAACAACTTTCTCTAATGGGGTATGTGTCAACTTCTGATAAATTGACCTTTCAAAAAGGATACTTTTCCCCTCAATGGATATTTCTCATCCATACCATCCTGCATTGTCTAAGTCCTAAGAAAACCTCTTGGGAACAATTCAGTAGCAATATAGGAACTGCTATTATTTGCTTGGCCACTAATAGGAAATTTAATTTTTCTAAACTGATTTTTGATAGTATGGTGAAAAACTTGGATAGTAAACATAAATTTTTAATGTATCCAAGATATATTCAAGTGTTTTTGAACAAGCACAAGAGACTGCTTCAACCTTAGACAAGACTTTATATTGTTCCTACCCTCACTTAAAAACTATTTAGCAATATGAAGAGGGATTCTAAGGGTTATACTAGGGAAAATATTCCATTGTTTCCTACAATGATTGTTTAAGGCCCAGTTATTCAGGGTGAAGGATCAACATACCCAGTTGAGTCTCATCACACACCCACCAATGCTCCATCAACCTCACAACCACCAATTTCACCAACCTCTAAGAGAACAAACAGACAGGAATCTATGGTTCCTCAGCCCAAATCTCCTACTCATACCCCTATAGCAGATGAGGCTGCTTCCATCGATGTGGATGTCAGATATGGAGGGGATACCATTACTGTCACTGGCTTAGAAGCAGGACAGGATAGTGCTAACATTGATAAGACCCCTACCATGCCCCCAAGATTTACCTCTCCTAAGAGTTAACACACTTGGAAGTGATGAGGGCAGTATGACACT